>JABCMJ010020118.1:0-12976 GCA_014822125.1 Arbutus unedo | reverse complement strand
AATTCCCCCCCCCCCCCCCCCTTTCGGGGCTTTCTTACCTTTCTGCGCTTCTTTTTCGTCTTTGTCGTACTCTCTATGGTCTAAAACAGTCCCCTCATGCTTGGTTTGAGCGGTTTCATTCTATTACTTTGCAAATTGGTTTCCAACCTAATACATATGGCTCTACTCTTTTTCTTTGTTACTCTTCTGCGGGGTTAGTTATTCTCCTGTTACATGTGGATGACATAATTATCACAGCTTCTGATTTTGCTGTCATTAGCGAGGTGAGGTTTCATACATTTCACAAGTTTGAGATGATGGATTTAGGTCCTCTTCATTATTTTTTGGGTATCGAGGTGGCTTCGTTTCCAAAGGCTTACCTCTTATCCCAGATCAAATATGCAACTGATGTTCTCCACTGTGCTAATCTCACTGATGAGAAGGTTGTCGACAATCCTATCGAATTGCATGGCAAGTTCTCTCCTTCCGATGGTGTTCCCTTGGATGATCCTACTGAACTATCAAGAATTGGTTGGCTGCTTGATATACCTCTTATTGTGACTCGTCCTGATATTACTAACATCGTTCATATTGTCAGCCAATTTGTGTCGACCCTGCGTTCTACCCATTGGGTTGCATTGCTATGTATCTCGTTGTACTATCTACCATTGTTTACTGCTCTCTTTTATCTCGAGTTTGACTCTTTAGGAATATGTTGATGCTAATTGGGCTGGTGACATTGCTAATTAAAAATCTACCTCCGGTTTTCGTGTTTTTTTTGGGTGATTCTCTCATCTCCTGAAAAAGCAAGAAACAATTTGTTATTGTTCGCTCTATTGTTGAAGCTGAATATTGGGCTATGTCTTAGGTTACTGATGAAATTGTTAGACTCCGTTGGCTTTTTTTAATTGGGGTTTCCCATCATTATCCCACACCTCCTTATTGTGATAACAAAAGTGCCATTCAGATTGCACATAATTCAGTTTTTCATGAGCACATGAAGCATATCGAGATTGATTGTCATTTCGTTCGTTCGTCAACATCTCCAGTCCTGCACCATTAATCTACCTTTTGTTCTGTCTTCACTTAAGTTGGCTGATTTCTTCACTAAAACTCACACGAGTGCTCAGTTTAGTTTTCTGCTTGGCAAACTCACGATGCTCTCTGCACTCACATCTTGAGTTTAGTGCGTCTTTTTTTTTTTTTTGGGGGGGGGGGGGGCATAATATAGTGTTATTTACCTTTTATTGTAAAGTTAGTGTAGTCCTTTGGTTTTCATTAGGGTTGATAAGATTAGCATATATAATCCATTTGTAATCTTGTATTATTATTCAATTGAATCAAATGGAATAGATATTTCTCTTCTTTTCTCATCTATTAATTTGTAGGTCAAGGAAAGTCCATCTATGGGTTAAAAATTTAGCAAAGATTACTGTCCCCTCCGAGTGGCTAAGGGGAAGAATTAAACAATTGGTTGTGTATGCATACCAAGTTTACTAAAAACAGTAACAATGACTTGAGACTATAGAACATTGACCACACATGATTTCGCAAACAAGTTCATGACAGCAATTACAAGCTTTAGTAAACCAATTTTTTACCATATTAAGATTATTCTGGCTACATAATGAGAGGTATTCAGTCTTTCCAAATAAAGTCGCCATACATCACATGTAATCTATACTCACAGAACCAGATAAAGTTGATTTACGGACCGTGTACTTTGTCTCCGGCTTGCCCCAACCACTGCGTTCTGGTCTGGACCTTCCAAGTGTGTGCGCTCCTGAGAGTGCAACTATTTCCTGCAAGCCAAGCACCTTGATATTACACTAACCAGACATTCACATGACATACGAAGATAAAACAACACTTTGACAGTAGTAACCTTGTCATTCAACCCCATCCTGTAGAATACTTCACGCAGATGAGAAGCAGGAGTAGGAGGGCCAGCGTCTAAACAAGATATTTAAATATCAAAAGTTACACTCTAAAACTGGGGAAGAAACAAGTACATTAAACATTAGATAGCAAGAAGGAATGCTTCGAATCTCAAGAACCATGAGATCAAGAAAGTACAACAGTCCCCAGTGAATAAATCTAATTTTGGATAACAGAACAAAGAAAAATTAAATTTACTATTACGAGTGTTTTTTTATTTATACCAGTCATTATCAGCAGAAACTAAGTATCATGAAACTTGACCAGCAAAGAATTTAACAGCATGTAATATTGTTGTATGCAGTGGTCGGACACAAGATTTTCACTCATGGGAGGATGTTCCACCCAGTGTTTATGGTTTAGATGATTATGGGCCTATGTGATTTATCATTATGTTGTTTATCTCATTTGTTGTTTATCTCATTTGTTATTCAGGAGCTAATCCATTTTATTTGTTATCTAAGATTTATCTTTATTTGTTGTCTAGGATTGATCTATTTTGTAGATAAGGTTATCTTGTGAGCTATGTTTATCTATTAGTTGTTATCTTTTAGGCCTATTTAAAGGACCTCTATTAGGATGTGCATTGATTGAATAAAGCTTTTCTTGTTTTCTTGAATTAGTGTAGATTCTAATTCTCCCCTAGGTGTGGATTCCTAGGGTTATAGTCCAGTTCTACATCAGTTTTGGTATCAGAGCCACCCTCAACTCTTACTTCATTGCTCACTTTATCAACAATGAATTCAAGAGGTGCCAAAAAATTAATATCCGTCATCAATTTTACATATTTATCGCATCATGTTTTTGCAGCCATTCATGCTATAGTCAACAGCAAGAAACGTTCACCTATAGTTTCTTCTATGCACGTCATTCTGCAGTTAAAAACTTTAGATTTCATTCTTAATTTATGTAATTCTTTTTCTTTCTAACCCTAAGTGGTTAGTTCAGTGGCATAAAAGAGGTGACTAAGAGGCTTACCATCCCAAGGTCATAAGTTCGAATCCCACTAAAATCACTTACTTGGGGCCACTGGGGGGTTGCCTGGTCGAAAACTTCAGGACCCCAAGGACTAGTTAGCAATAGGTTGGGCATATCCAAAACTAGCTCGATACCTCGGCGATCAAAAAAAAAAATCTTTTTCTTTCTTTCTTCCAAGGCAAATTTCTTATTTGTTTTTCATTTAGTTTATTCAATCTTTTTAAAAAAGGAGGGAGAGAAAAAATAGACAAAAAGAAACTAGACTTTTGTAGAATTCAGTAGCAGGTAACAGCTACTCCAGGTTGGGTCCAGAGTTTGATAACACCATCCTCCAAGTTTGCAGCCACCCAATCTCTTAGAGCCGATAACCCAACACCCCATTCCCACAAAATCCTATATACCCTTCATCCATAACCAACCCATTCAATCTTCCAACACCTTAACTGATTGCTTGAAGAAAGGAGACTTCGTCTGGACCCTTACTGCCTCTCGAGCCTTTCAAGAAATCAAGACCCGAATGACTGACATTCCAGTCATACGTTTTTTGAACTTCAACCTTTTGAAGTTGACTACGATGCCTTGGGCATTGGCATCGGTAGAGTACTCAGCCAAGAGTCTCATCTCATAGCCTTCTTTAGCAAAAAGCTAAACACAACTAAACAAGGATACTCGACTTATGAGAAGGAACTCTATGGTGTTATTCGCGCTTTGTATCATTGGCACCATTACCTCCTACCGCATGAATTCGTTCTCTACTATCACCATGAGGGCCAGCTTGCCTCCCAAAAGAAGCTAAATTCTAGACATGGATGTTGGGTTGAATTCCTTCAAGCCTACACATTTGTGCTTGAGCATAAATCTAGCGTTGAAATTTGGTAGCCAATGCTCTCAATCGTCACGTCTCTGTTCTTTACATCACGGTGTCAAGCTCACAGGTTTCGACCGTTTGAAAGAGATCATTGTCCAGAATTTAGCTATGTTTTTTAGCATCTAACGATAGATCCTCGAATAACCATAGATAACGACATCCTCCATGATAAATACCTCTTATGTAGCACAAGCTATTCATTCTCTGCATTTAATATGGGAAGTCTCTCTAGCCATTTCGATCATGATAAGATCATTGCAGAGGTTGAACGCCAATTTAATAGGCCAAGTCTCAAGAAGGATGTTGGAAAAATTGTTGCTTGTTGTCACACTTACCGAATGGCTAATTAGCAAAACAAAAAACAGGACTTTGCAGCCCACTGCCTATACCCAATCTCCCTTGGCTGGATGTCAGCATGGATTTTGTCCTCGATCTTCCAAGTACCTTCAGAAAACACAACTCTATATTTGTGCTGGTAGATCATTTTTCCAAAATGGATCATTTCATCCCTTGCCCAAAAAGTCTGATGCCTCTCCCGTCGCACAACTCTAATTCGATGAAATTGTCAAACTTTATGGTCTTCCCAAGACAATTGTGTCAGATCGTGATGTCGGCTTTATGAGCTATTTTTGGAAAACCTTATGGCACATGGTAGGCACCCAACTTAAGTTTAGTGTTGCACATCATCCCCAAACGGATGGTCAAACTTAAAAAGTTAACCACAACTTTAAGTAACCTATTGCGTTGTCTGGTGAGTGCAAATGATCGGAACTGGGATGCTATCTTGTCGCCAGCCCAGCTTGCTTACAATAACTCTGTCAATAGGTCCATTGGTCTAGGTCGTTTTGAAGTCATGCATGGATATAAACCTCACAAAGTTTGTTGAGCTCCTTCCCATGAGCCCTCACAGGAGAGTCTCTAAGTTGGCAGAAGTGCTTGCTCGCCACATCCATGACTAGCATACCACCATTAGCCAACGAATCCATGCCAATAATAATAGCTATAAGTTGCAAGATGATTCACATCGGTGATGCATGAGATTTTAGGTTGGTGTCTATGTTATTATTCAAGTTCGTCCTGAGCAACTCCCATTTGGCCATGCTCGTAAACTGCAGTCTCGCTGTCCAGGACCTTTCAAAGTTCTGAAGCGCATCGCCACATATGCATATGTTTTGGACCTTCCACTCAACGACGTGATTAGCTCCACTTTTAATATTAAGGATTTGGTTGCGTACCGTGCTCCTGGTTTTTTTCCTCATGACTTGTTTGCTGCTTGCCCCTTTCCCCACATATTCTTGACCCAGTTCCCTTACATCTTCCAGCAGCACAGCAGGATACTAGTGACACTATTTTAGATGATCATATTGTGTCTACCAAGGATGGTGGAGTCCAATGTTTTCTAGTGCGCTAGTCTAACCGGCCTACGTCAGATTCCACTTGGATTATAGCCGATGAGTTACAGCAGTTGGCACCAGATTTGCTCGAGTACTACAAGAGTAGCACCAAAGCACACTCAAAGGTGCCGAGTTTCACTCACCCCAGGAGAGTTGATGCGGATACCAGATTTTCACGCGTCTATCAATGCCATCGTGGAAGGATGGCCCACCCAGTGTCTTTATGGCTAAATGATTATGGGCTCATGTAATTTGTCATTATAATGATAATCTCATTTATTATCTATGATTTATCAATTTTTATTTGTTATCTAAAATTTATCTTCATTTGTATCAAGGAATTACCTATTTTGTAGATGGGGTTATCTTGTTAGGTTATGTTTATCTAGTTGCTATCTCTTGGGCCTATTTAAAGGACCTCCAACAAAATATTTATGGGCATTGAATGAATAAAGCTTTTTTTTGTTTCCTTGAATTAGAGTGGATTCCTAGGGGTTGTACTCTAGTTCTACATCATGCAGGTAATGGCATAAGACGGCATTATGATTGGCTTAATGACCATCAAAAGAAGAAATGTTGAAGCACCAAATCTCCATAAAACTCCCCATAAAACTTATAGGACATCTGAGCAAGATGACTATTGTAGACCAAGTTAGCGAATAAAATGGTCAAAACACCAGATCAGCAAGTCAGAGGGTTGAGATGCCAAGTCAGCAAGTCAGAGGGTCGAGATGCCAAGTTAGCAAGCCATTATCCGTAACCACAACTAGAGGAAAGAATGAACTACATGAAAATACCTGCCATAGGAAAATTAGACCTGAGTCGCGACAGAAAGATATTGTCGCGGCACATGGTTAGGGACATGATGTTTTGACCTCATTGTGACAAGGGTGCGCAAAGTAGTGTGGCACCAAGCACAATGCTATTTGGAGCATGACATAAATGGCCAAAAAGAAAAAGGGAGCTCTAATATTGCTTGACGAACAAGCAAGAGCCCCAGAAGGAACCCCAGATTGAAAGATTAAAGACACCCATGAGCACGCTTTGCGCCGGTCACGATGGTAGGACTTGAAGGGGTAGTTGAGGCTCGGTGATGGTATAGGCAAGGCCGAAGACATGGCTTTTGACCATACACAAATGGGAAGGGGAGGGGATCTAGTGGATCAGCGGCTTCAAAAGGAGAAGGAATCGTCACGAGGTTGCAGAGCTGCAATTGCGAGACCGTTGCAGAGCCACAATCGCGAGACCATTGCAAAGCAGATGTCACAACTATCGCAGTCGGAAAGTACAAAAGGGACACTTGTCGAAACGTTATTAGTACACTTGGTGACCGAGTACTGGCCCAGGGTGCCCATAAATAACAGACACCCCTGTCAAATCAGAGGATTTTGATTCTTCTAGAGTATGGATTTTGTCTTAAGAGGAAATATTATTAAAAACCGAAAAGCTCCTACCACCTAAATAGAATACCCTAATTTCCTACTGCACACAAGCATAGTTAAGGGATCAAGGGACTGCCATTTCTCTCCCTTTCTCTTTCACCCTTCCAGATCACTTCATTCCCCATTCTTGCTATTGTTCACGGTTCTCACCTCACTAGCAAGATTCTTGAGAATATTCTACTTGACTATAACCTTCACCTACAACTATCAAACATGGAATAATGCAAAAGGCAATTACATGATGGAATTCTCCATCTTAAGAGAAACATCACAAGACAAACTACCAAATTCTTTTTTCTCCTGATAGGCAAGTTTAAAGCAGCCTCGAAATTGAGTCTCTTTCAAGGGAATATGTAACCTAAGCTGCTAGGGGTCCCCCAAGGAGATGGGACAAACTACTACATGTACATGAAAACATAACCTTATCTTAGAGTGGACGAAGGCCCAAGCTCTAACATCAAGCAGCACATGGAGCTTCATTCTAATAGGCTGCAGACACGCCACACGGAATATAAGTCCTACATCAAATTCAGTTTCCAAGTCTTCACCCTTTTTTTTATCACATTCCAATTCTTAAAGCCTTGGTAGCATAATGCCATGCTTTGTTTCATTTATCCATCCTGCCTGTAATCACTAACCTGTTCACTTAGTAAAAACTTTGGGACCACAGAAATGGATGACAAGCACATACTGTCTATAAAGCAAATGTCAATGTACCTGGAAGCCTTCCTTCTTCAGGACATTGCTCAGGAGCCGATGTGTCCACTCTTCCATACTTCATAGGGATTTTGGGGCCACCAGCCTCCTGTAATTTCCATGAAATTAAACAATGAAATCAGTTTCTTAATACAATAAAGATGTTTGTTCTCTTCTTTTCATTAACTCTACAATACTAAACCTCAATTGCAGTAGCACTAGCCAGCTGAAATAAATCTGCATTCGTAACACCAGAATATTTCTCTTTGATAGGCTGGAGAAGTTTCAGTGCATTCAAAAGACCTAAATCACCAGCTTGTGAGGCACCATTACTATAGACGAGCAAGGAAAAAAACGATAATAATATCGACAGTACCAGCATTGGCTGCATGTTTCAGTTCAACTTCAAACCGAAGACTTCCATTAGCTCCCCCTCTTTGCGGCCATTCCTTGATGTCCTTGTTATATGTACCCGCATCATGCCATCCTAGACGCACCTTTCATCAATGAAAATATTCAAATTTATTTTACTATCACAAGGAATTTTTCCTGTACATCAAATTTTTATACCAAAGAAACAAGCTACAGTAGCAACAACATGGCAATGCCGCAGCATTTAAACAAAAAAAACAGCCACAAAAACAGAGGGGAACTGTACAAGGCCTTAAAGACAAAAAACACCACGGCTATGCAACAAGCATGAACAGGCTCCTAAACATCAACTACCAGTACATCTGCTACATGTTAAAAACTTGGCAGAAAGATTCCAGATGTGGCAGAGGGAGATATTAGCATTCCCCTTCAGGTCCTCCGAACATTAGTGAAAATAGCTCTGGGTCTCTAAATTTATTCTGAAATATCCTTGCATTCTTTTCCAGCCATAGCTGGTAAACAGAAGCAGCAAGGGCCAATTACCCTTCACATTTTGCAAGCATCATTCACATTTTGCAAGCATCATTCTGATTCTGCAGACCAAGCTCTATGGATCCTGAACCTTGCCAAAGACTAGCCCAGAATATCTTAAAGTACAAAAAAAAATAGGCATTCATAAGAATCAGCACTTAAGCCACAAACGCACACTGAATCCACAACCATATTATATAACCAACCTCTCATTTGTAGACGGATTACGATGACCGGATAACCGGAAGATGAAAGCCCGCCTAGGAGCATTTTCCTTGAACCAACCATTGAATGCATGCAATAGTTAGAGCACTTATTTTCTCTTGGCTGTATTCCTTCGCAATTCAACTATACAGAGAGATGGTGCAAAGTCCTGTGGAGAACTGAAGAGTGAAGAGAAAAATGAGTTGTATGGGTAGAGAGTTTTATCTCCCTCGGTCTCTCCCAAGGCCACCAGTCCCGCATATTTGGTGTTGAAGTTTGTAGGGCTCAAAATCAAGCAACTGATCTTCTTGTTGAGGTATTTTGCCAAAGAGGTATAACGATAAACATCCTACTCATTTTTCAACAATTCATATGTATTCTATGCATAGAGATAATATCTAATTAACTTCTCAATTTTCTCTATCATCAAAATCATGAATCAGACAATGAAACTCAAAAACTGTCACATGCCAAACTTTCTGTGGTGCTTGCAGTGATTGTACTCACTCACTGCCTTCTTATGACTACCTAGTTTAACTACACTAAAAAACATAGCATTTCATGTTTCCTTGCTTTGTCCAGGTATAGAAAGTTACTTGTTTAGGCAAAGATTCTTCATGATGTCTATATATATCCAACAAGTTTCTACGCACATGGAAATGACTGTTGGCATGGTTTGTTCACAGACATGGCTCCTCATTGAAAGTGTCCAAACTGCAATATTTACACTAACCATCTATGTATCTTTGCACACTGCTATTTTAAGTGACTTTTCATAACGGAAGCTCGACTTAACCAATTCATCCATATCAACACCAATACTTTTATATACCTCTGAAAACCGTTGCTTTAAAGGTTGCAATATATCATTCCTGGGCTTGAAAATCCCAGAGGAGGTGAATTATTCAAGGTTGCAATATATTATTCCTGGGCTTGAACATCTCGGGAGGTGAATTACGTCCATTCTCACCTCATTTTACCGCTTTATTTCCATGAAAGCAGGTGGATTAGGTCAGTTAACTCCTCAATTTGCTACTTAATTTATAAGAAAGCAGCAAGGAACTAAAATGAGTTAATCAGGAAATATATTTGTTTTTCTTCCTTCTCTGCATAGACTTGAAAAAATAAACAAGTATCAAGCAAAGGCCAATATAAAACCAAGAAGCCAATATAAAGTCAACAAACTCATCCCAAAACTTGTTCTGGAGCTACCAAATCTAACAAAACGCAGGGTAAATCAACCAAATACTAATATTTTGCGTACACCAGCCTAACTTCATGGGAGAATAGCATAAAATCAAATGAAGTAAAAACCACCTTTACCAATAAAATAAGTAAAACAAGGAAGAAAAGTAAATAAAATCTGGAGAAAAAATGTAAAGACGTGTAAATATCTCTGTTGATGGTGGACAAGTCACCAGGAGATAGGTGCTGTCAGAAAGCGAGAGAATGTTTAGGCTGTTGTATGCACTCATGACTCGTCGCTCACCATTCTCAAACTGATGGATTCTCTAATCTTCGTCCCATGTTTTATTCGCTTCGATTCATCTGTGCGGTAATGATTAAAAAAGGTCCTCATACAGAAATAACACCCATCCAAGCAAACCTCATAGATTATCTTCAAACCCAATTATTCTATAAAGGATGGTTGGGTTTGGCTTTCGCCTCTAGTAAACCCTCAATGCTTGGCGTACATTTTGTAGAAATAGAGAACCACGGCTTTTTTGGCAGTATGGACATCTCTTTATCAATTCAAATATAAATATCTAGTTCGGATGCTCCCATAATTTCGAGTGTTAATTATTCATAGTTTAGTATGGTTGCTCCTTCACCTATTAGACCCTCCAATTTCCATAGATAAATGATCAAAAACTACAGGCATGCCCTCAACCAGTTCTGCCAGCCGGTCAAACCGGTTAGTTTGTTCGATCAACAGAGTTATTACATATTATGGGATACTTAGTTTACTAGTTCCGGGGAGGAAAACCTTTGATCTTCTAATGCAATGGTATAAATGAATGGGAAGACCAGTATGCTTAGAAAGCACTGTGTTTGAGAAGGCTGATTTAGGAGAATGATAATCCTGATCACAAGTTGCACAAAGAACATAGTTCCAACATGGTAAAACTAGGTGAGTGGATATTGATTTTTAATCACAAGAGGGACAACTGTGACGGGAAAAATGAATAATTATTATATCTATCTAACTACCGACGGACACACAATTCCCTACCAAACGAAATGCAATTCAGAAAGTGCCAAAACTACTGGAATTCGCGGCGTACAACTAAACTTCAACTAACATTACTGAAACATAACAAATCAATTTTGGATAAATATTTCTATAGGTTAATTGTTTGGTATAGCTGCAAATAGAGAACAGTTGCACTCATATTTGAGATTTACCATGATCGGATGGCAGAAGGTAGTTTTGAGAAGCTCCTTAATATCTTCTCTAGCACTCTTCAGTTGATCGGGATCGGAAGCAAAGCACTTGGGAGAGGCCACTTTGTTGAAATTGACAATAGCCGCACGAACCGGCAACCTTCTCTGAAATTAGAGGGAACAGAAAAATTTAAAACACGTCAACACGGGGATACATGCATGCATGACATACGAATTGTGTGCGCGCGCGCGTGTTGAGAGAGAGAGAGAGAACACCTGGCGAATCAACAGGTGAGAGAGAAGAGGAGAGAAACGGAGGCATTTGAGAGAAGAGGAAGACAGAGAAGGGAGAGCGAAAGGAGGAGACGAAGTAGAGAGAGAAAGCCTGGCTTTGGTGGCGGACGGGAGAGGGCGAGAGGCGGCGACGGTCCCGGTTCTACTAAGAGAAGCCATTGATGCTTGGGGTGAAGGGAAAGAGAGAGGCACGGCCATTCGATCGTTCACTCGTTACTTTTATCTCAAACTACTCTTTTATCTGTGCTAGCGGCCGACACGCGCTGTGTGTACAAAGACCAGTTTTATAACTACGTCCAAGCATAATTTTAAAGATGAAAATTGCTGAAAATAAAAAATTATATGCATTTAGAGAGGTTATTATAAATTTTTTAAAATATTATCATAACGGTGGAGAAATGAGTTAAACTTTGAAGGAAAAATGAATGGGTTTTTAGAATAATTGAGACAATGTCTATTTTACTCTGATAGTAAAATATTTTATGCTATCTCAACCATATTAATAAAGTAAGTAAATTTTTATGATTAAACTTTTAGTGTTAAGTTTTAAAATTAAGTTAATTGTAAAGTAAAAAAAAATATTTTACTCTATGACTTTGGGATGTGTCATCGCATTATGGTACAACCTTGTAATGTATACATTTAAGATAAATACTTTGGTTTATTTTGCTCACTTGCCACTGAGATCCCCTTTAATTGTGATCCAGACGCACCGAAAAATTACTATTGCCGGTATCGGGCAATATTTCATTCAAATTTTCTTGAGACCTCATTATCCTATACCACTCATCTCATTATGGTAGTGACAAAATGCATCAGATGAAATTAAGGGATAGACAATTTATTATACAGTACGTCTTAACTTCTGGTATAAAGTAATGAGTGGGAGCAATATTGATTATAATTTATATTGTTATTTTCTTCATAATTCACAATTGTATTAGTAGTTGAAATATTGATTAATTTATGAAAATACTAATTGCAAAAAGAAAGTGTGTAATATTTATTTAATTTTTTATTTTGTTAAATGTAACTTTGAAGTACTAATTGTTGGAGTGGAGCATAAAAAGATTAACACGTCATATAATATAATTACAACAGTTATAAATGATATTTTAAATTAAATTAAATATAATACAAACATTAAATGGAGAACTGATTTTTAAATTTTTTTATTTAAATATAAAAAAACGTGTTTTCGTGCATTAACAAAGTATTTATATTTTTTTCGCATCAAGAAACACTTATATGTTTCGTCTTTACGTTCAAACAAAAAAATGGGTAAAAAAATAATTTAAGTACTACAAAATACTTAAAAGAATAAAAAAATTAATTTTTTTCAATAATCAGATCCACGGTTGATGTAACTATCCGAAAATTTTAAATAAATCTTTTTCTTTAAAGCCATTAAAAGAATTAATAGTTAATTAAAATTTAATACTTAATTATCATTAAAAAAAATCTCTCAAATTTAAAATTTAAAACATAATAAAATAATTAAAATAATATTTTAATTTTTAAACAGTAATAGTGACGAAAAATTTAAATAACACTATTAATATTAACCCTAAATACGGGGACCTTCAACGAACTGCAAACAGTCTAACTACTGATACACCTAGGGTTCTGCTATCTCAGGACTCTCTTCTACTGCTTCTGTAGCCACCACTTCTACTTCGGGTTCAGGCTCGAGCTCGTCTTTTACATGTGGCTCAAGACCAACGTACAGACTGATTTCAATTTTTATTGTTATTATTTACGTGGTTCCAATTATTAGTTTCATCCTCACACGCATGCTTAGATTCCTATGCGATGTGTTTTCAAGCACCAAATTTTCATTCATGGGGCGTGAACCCGCACGGCTTAAGATCCAACTCAACTCGCGACATCCGCAC
>JABCMJ010020115.1:0-23575 GCA_014822125.1 Arbutus unedo | reverse complement strand
GATGGGTTTACGTAAACACGGTTATGGCCAGGGAATGAATAATTGCAAAGGTGTAGGTAGGATATAGTGTCAAGAAATTAGTACTATAAAGTTGAGGACCCAGTATAGACCTGGACAGCCATAAAAAAATTCCGAATGGAGGGGGGTTACATCTGACAGCTGTATAAGTATGGAATAGAACCCCCTACCCTACCCTCATATAATCTTCTGTTTCTTAGCTAAGCCTCCCAATCGCATTGAAAACTACAAGTAGTTCATCTATCGAACGCAGTGCAATTTGGTAGTCCAAAAATGCTATAAATACATCACTTTTACACATTATTTTTATACATTATTTAAAATTACACTATTTTGTTTTGAGAAAAAATCATATTTATTTTTGACCCATATCGCTTAAAACATATTTGAATCTTTTCTAATATAAAACGACGTAATTTTAAATAATGTATAAAAATAATGTGTGTAGCACTATTGGATAATAGTTCCCTTTACACCATCAAATTAGCTGTCTGGTCCCAAACCACATTAGTACTTCACCAAAGCCAAGTCAATACCTATCTCTCTCCTATCATCTTTTCCCAATTGTTCTAGACGCGTGCATAATTTCCATATGTAATTCCCAACCACTTCGTGAATACTACTATTTAATATTAATCATTAATACTCTCTCTCTCCTCTCTCTCTTACGCAAGTATATATTCCCCAGCCATCTTGATGCATTTCATCATCAACCTTTTGGGTTTGTGATTTCTAGCTACTATACTATTTAGACCACACTCTCGAAACCCACTCAACCAACAATGACTTGTAACTCAATGGTTTTGGTTTCTCTTTCGGTAATTAGCTTTTTTGTGATGACGGCATCTGCCGGTGATTTCTACCAAGAGTTCGACGTAACATGGGGTGATGGACGTGCAAACGTCCTAGATAACGGAAAGCTCCTTACTCTTTCTCTTGATAAGACCTCCGGTTCAGGATTTCAATCAAAGAACCAATACATGTTTGGAAAGATTGACATGCAATTAAAGCTCGTTCCTGGTAATTCCGCTGGCACGGTTACGTCATACTATGTGAGTTAAACTTTTCTTCCATTATTTATTCCAAATGTTTAATATCATCGCTGTGTAATAAAGTTGAAATTTAGTTTGTGTGAGCCTACAAGTCAAATGGTTCTTATACTTGTTTTTTTTTTTTTGTGTCAAAATTTTTTTTTTTTGTGTCAAATTCGTCGGAGAGAAAAGTTTGTAACTATTGCCTAGCAGCTAGGTTGGTCGTTGTCCTTTATTACATTTTCCCATCATATTTAATTATTAATTAATTTATTGTCTGCTAACGTATGGACAACATATATGATTATGTTCACTAATTCATGTAATTTCTAGACTTTAATTATGTTGTACGCGACTGCTAATACATGAAATTAAATTGGTAACTTGGTGCATCTTCACTCAACTTCTTAAGCTTATTATATATACAACTTTCATAATATATGTGCATGGGTATTTGTGTGTGTACACTTGCTTCTATACTAGTATTAAGCAGCAAGTGTGTGATACACGACACTCCTCTTTTTTTTGTATTAAGCAGCAAGTGTGTGATACACGACACTCCTCTTTTTTTTTGAAAAAAAATAATTAAATAATTCAAATTAACACTAATCTTTTTATTTGTTTTCTTCTTATTTTCTCATTTCCATAAAAAAAAATTCAAACTTTTTCTCACATTCAATAACATAATTTGTACCGTTAATGTATAATTATAATCTGATAAAATATTTTTATGCACCCGTACATAATATGAGTAACACACTTATAATAGCTACCTAAAAGTCTTGTATAAATAATTGCAGCTATCATCGACGGGGTCCTCTCATGACGAAATCGACTTTGAATTCCTTGGTAATCTAAGTGGAGACCCTTACATCCTCCACACAAACGTTTTTACACAAGGAAAGGGTAATAGAGAGCAACAGTTTTATCTTTGGTTCGACCCCACAAAGGAGTTTCACACCTACTCCATCCTTTGGAATCCCCAAAGCATCATGTAACACTCTCTCTCTCTCTCTCTCTCTCTCTCTCTCTCTCAACTTGTGTACGTATGTAACCTAGCTCGCTATTTTGATCAGCTTATCAGTAGATGGAAGTCCCATTAGACAATTCAAGAATTTGCAATCGAATGGGATCCCTTATCCAAATAACCAACCCATGTGGATGTACTCAAGCCTGTGGGACGCTGAGGAATGGGCTACGAGGGGAGGCCTAGTGAAGACTGATTGGAGCCAAGCACCTTTCACTGCCTCCTACCGCAACTTCAATGCCCAAGCCTGCATTTGGTCTTCCACCTCGTCTTCCTCTTCTTGTAATTCCAACTCCAACTCTTCTTCTGCTAATTCCTGGCTGTCTGAATCGTTGGATAGCACTGGCCAAGCAAGGATTAAGTGGGCCCAAAAGAACTACATGATTTACAACTATTGCACTGATACTAAGCGATTTCCTCAAGGATTTCCCCCTGAGTGCTCATTAGCTTAAACATCGTTGTATGCATGCATGTATGTATGTATGTATGTATAAATTTGAGTGGGGATTAGTTTACTTCATTTACCTTCTTGTTTACATGCTACGTGTTTGGTCTTTATCCTTATGATTGATTTTGTAAAGAGAGTGCAAATATTGTAATAAAGTTCCATGTAACTCACCAAGAAATTCATGGAACATATTTTTATCCTAAGCTTTCAAAGACGGAATTAGGTTTGCAAATAAGTGCACTGGCGGGCCGTGTCCATACAACTATGAAATTAACTAGCTTAATTTCAAAATCCAAATCTAAGTTCGTCCGGAAAGGACAACTTTTTTTTGTATAAATTTTGGTTTGCACTGGAAGGGACAAATCCAGAACGAACTTGGAAAAACTAATCTATAAATGATACACCTAACAAATAGGGCGTATTCAATTCTCGGTGTTTGGCTCAAAGAGTGATGAAGATCATGCTAGTTGCAATTTTCATTGTGTGTGTGCTTTCCTTGGTGGCCACGAATTATCCCCACTTCTCTGTTTTGTTCTGCTCATTTGGAAGAGTTGGGTTGTAATTTTGCTATTTTCTTTTTGCCCTTTTTGTTGGCTCCTTGTCAACCAATCGGACTACTACTACGATGTAATCTTCTCTCTTCTATATAATAGCTTTTCTTTGCCAATTAAAAACAAAATACAACATCTGGGTGTTTGGCTTGGTAAGAGACAGTCAGACAGATTGAGATGGAAGAAACTCTGGCGTTTTTGTTAATTTGGTTCCCCAAACAAAAAGGCCAAAACCGCAAGAAACCTAAGAAAGAACCATCCTATGTTGGCAAGATACCATGCCGAAAGGCCAAAAGAAAATCAATTATGGGACAACCACCAAAACAGAATCATATCAAAACAGGGCATCCAATCACCTAAGGATCAAAACATAACACATCCTGACAAATGATCAAGATAAGGCAAAGCTAAAAGACTAAAGAACTAAAACTGAAAAGAAACAGAGGCCAAGACCACTCAGACAGTATAGGCCATTTTGTGGCGCCGGGACTGCCTTTTTATTTGTTCTTTTTTCAAGTTAAATGGAGTAGATCTCCATTGGGGGACGATGCTTTTGCTCTTGGGGGTTAGTATTACTTAAAAAGGTTATACGATTCCAGAAAATATTCCTACAAAGTTAATATAAAAGTAGGAGGAAGTATCAACACTAGGATACAAGACTTTCTACCATTTACAAGCGTACGAGTTAATTAAGGACGTTCATGTTATTAGCTTATTCATCAAAACGGATACGCGACGACTACAAGTTTCACATTTTTCAAAAAAAAAAGACAAGAAAATTGTGTCCCACACAATCACCAAACAAGTAATCATTTTTCTTCATTTCTTGATCACTTAACAAAATTGTGTTTTTGAACATATTTGTTTTGATCGGCAACATAAGCATTCTTTATTAAATACCTTAGTGAAATCGAAAGTAATTGTTCCAACTTCATGGTACAAAAATAAATCCATCCTTGATCTCGTTCATAAGTGTTTAGCTTGAATTACTAGGCTGCTTCTTTTTTTTTATATGAGAATTGAACAGAGGGAATTACATTGTCTCTCTTCATCAACAGGTGATTTTAGAGCGATAAGAACAGAGATGACTAATTTTGATTCTTTGTGAATATATAGTATTGTAAGAAAATTCAAAGATTTTTTCGTTTCAGGTAACTTATTTATTCTTTGTAAGGGACTGTAAATTATGGTGGCTTATATTGTTTGTATCAACCTATACAATTGTACTCTCTCCATGTATATGTCCAGATTTTTGTATGTATATACACGTAATAACTTTTCCTTTCTGACATTGCATATGTATATATTTGCATATATACACTAAAATAAAAACAGATACACATTCACATTGTGATGAATAATTATCTCAACCATCGATGAATGGTGAACTGTGTACTACAGCTTCATTAAGATATAAATACCGAATCTCTCTTTCTTAACAATTTTCCAATTTGTCTTTCTGTAATTTTATTTTTTCAACAAACAAAACCTTATGATATCGAAATAGAATTTCTGTTGATAATTAAGTTAGTAGAAGTTATTCAATTCTTGTGGTTGGAAGCCGGAATGTTGGACAGTCCAACGGATGATATTGGTGTGGTAATTACAAAGACAAGATATACGTTGGCGTTGGAACTGGATTTCGGTTTTTCAGTAGACCGTGCTAGTTTTGTTTCTTTTGGCATTCAGGAGGCAGGCCTTTTGGAAATCGCTTGATATCGGAGCAGTAGTCGTAAGTCATGAATCTGTGTCGCACTGCTTTTAGTTTGGCCTGGCCTGCTCTATCCAGCGTTTCGGCTAGCCATGATTGAGTGCTGCTGGCGGAACAAGATGAGGAGGACCCCCTTATGCAGGCTTCGGCACTGAAGTTTCGGTAGGAAGCAGTGAAAGGGGCTAGACTCCAATCGATCTTCACACGTCCTCCTTGTGTGGCCCAAGCACTGCCATCCCACAGCGTGCATAGAATCTGCATGGGGCTGTTCTTGGGGAAAGGAATGCCTTTCCATTCCAAATTCTTAAACTGTCTGATGGGAATCCCATCCACAGCCCAACTGTCGAATAAAGAAATTAATATTAGGAAAGTAAATTAGCAGCAATTAAAATGCATATCGAGTTAGTTAATATAACTTGAGTATTTGTGAGTGTCCGCTGTGTGAGTGAGCGTGGAAGTATGTCGAGAGAGAGAGAGAGAGAGAGAGAGAGAGAGAGAGAGAGAACAAACATGATGTTGTGGGGGTTCCACAGAATGGAATAGGTGTGGAAGTCACTAGTAGGGTCGAACCATAGATGGACTTTCTGCTCTCTGTCGCCCCTACCATTTACATACAAATTGGTTTGGAGAGTGTCAGCTTCTCCATTCACGTCCCCAAGAAACTCGAAATCTATCTCATCGTGTACGGAGCCTAATGAACTCATCTAACAAAACCAAAACAAAATAAAACAGGTTCATATATATGTCAGTGCAAAATGTTGGAAGCCATTATAGACAAATTCTGTTAACAAGATAATTTATAATCTAGAAGTAAAGTCCAAATAGAATCCCAAGTTTATGGAGCCCAAGATAGGAGATATTTTAGTGATGTGAAATATATATCTGCTTCTAGAAGAATCCTTATTAGAATCTAATGTAAAAAATATTCATGAATCTGGAATGTATTCATGAAAATATCTTACAGAAAATGTCAAGAACTCCCTGTGTCCTTGCCCTTGCTTAGTGTAATGAATTTTCTATACTCCGAAACAGGGGGAAACAAAAAAACAAAAAAAAGCTTACGTAGAATGTGGCGACTGTTCCAGCAGAGTTTCCGCGCATAAGCTTTATCTCCATATCAAGTTTTGCATACAAATACTGGTTCTTGGATATGATTCCCGAACCAGACCTGATGTCAAGTGAAAGGTCGAGTACCTGCCCATTTTCAGATATCTTTGTCCGCCAGCCGCCGTATTGAATATTGAAATCTTGAAGGAAACTCCCGGCAAATGTAGCTACGAGGAAGCGAATTGTAACAGCCAATGCAAGAAATATACTTCTTGAAGCCATGGTTGCAGGTTTTGGTGAATGCTTTGTAGTATTGTACCGCTCTCTCTCTCTCTCTCTCTCTCTGGTAATTCTGTGTTTGTATAGATTGCATGCTCTCTATTTATAGAGATATTGTTCATGGAGTTAGAATTACACAACCAATATGTCATTTTAATATGTTATAAAAAAAAAGATGTCATTTTAATACATGATCAGAAAAAAGATGTCATTTAATTTCAATATAAATATTATTATTCAACAAAAAAGAACACGGTGGAAATCTTAAAGATGATGTTTTGATACAATAACTTTCATGTGATGGTATGATGTTTACATAGCTGTGTGGAAATTCTATCTCACCTGCGTTGTTCAATTTATCATACCAAAAATTCCTGCATTGTATAGCGAGTGCTGGGAGATTTTCATGACAAGCTGCAATTTTTTTTGTTTATTATGTATTTGTTCAATTGGTAGAATTTTTGGTGTTGTCTTTAAGTTCCACTCTTTCTCACATTTTCTCCAAAAACTCTTTGAATCTGTAAAGCTTATAATAATTGAGCAACCATTACTATATCAACATATCACTGCTCTAGCTGTTAACAGCAATTTACGTGGTTGGTTGATTGGTGCCAACTGCCAGGCGAGGTAGCCGTAAGTGTTTAGATTACACTGACGGCTCTACTCTTCGAACTAGGGTATATAACTAAGTTGGCACCTGAGCAGTTGACAATCATCTGCGGTTTGAGACGCAGATATACGCAAAGGTTGGCAATAAACCAACCATTTTACAAAGTAAATACAATAGGGAACACCAAACAAACCAATCCAAAACCTATGTAATATATTTTACAGCAAACAATTCAAAAAGAAAACTCTGCCAAATTGGTACTTAATCTTTGACAGCTGAATCACATCCCCTTTACTCCATGAAGTATCCCTGCTTGGTGCCTTCCATTTGATGCATCAGCAGCATGCCTTATCTCCAAGCTTCCACAGCCAACACCAGAGCCACCCTGCCCTGGAGGCTGGAACTACACTTGCTGTTGAAAAACAACAGGCCCTTGAATTCCATATCTTGAATCAACTCCCCCACACATATTTCCTCAAACTGGCTGCTACACATCAACCACACCTAAACTTCATTTTTAGCATCAGCCCCTGCTAAGTTCACACCTTGATCCTCGTAGTGCCATCAAGACTTCTTTTCACATCTTCAATGGAGTATGCTTTTAGCTTCACCTTAGCTTTAATCGCTAAAGCTACTCTGGTCTCTGAGCTGTCAACAATTTCATCAATTTCCACCATTTTATTTTGGAACAGTCTCATTCTTAACCTTCCAGATAGTCCAGCATACTGCAAAAAAGATTTCTCCTAGCACATTTCCTCTGAATTGGCCCATGCACTTGAGAACTACCACTGAATCAAATCCACCAGGTTCATTGGACAGACCTGTTGAAGATTCCACCACTCATAATGCTAGACCAAACCCTCCAGGAGATTTGACAGCGTAGCATTAAGTGTAATGGGGTTTTCATTGTGCAAATGAATACCCAAGACACTTCACTCTAAATTTTGAACACCAAGCACAAACTACAATTTAGATGCCTAACTTGATGTAAACATATATGAACTGGAACAACTTTAGTTGAACAAATATGCACATAAATAACTTGATTTTAGCAGATTTGTTTTTTGAATAAAAAAGTTGTCTCAACATGCCTTTTGTTAAAAGAATATATAACTGTATAGGAGGTTTTTGTTCTTCATCGCCAACAAAAGTAGTTTTCCTGTACAAGATGTTCAACTTTAGTAGTCCCTCCTAAATAACTTCGGAGCTGCCAACGCTTCAGACTACAAATGATCTGTATATTGAAAATAAAACACTTCGTTGAGAAACTATTACTGAGTATCAAGTGCGGATGTGTGTAGGCGTAAGGCCTTGGTTCTTTAACCCTTAACTCATTTGTGTGTAAATAGAAAATTTAGATCAAGGTACCCATAAACGTAAGTTGAAATCATAAAGGGATGCACTTGAAAAGTCATTTGCAATGCAGATAGCCCGTAACAAATTATTGCAAGCAATTAGCCTCAAATCCAGTCCAGATGCTTGAATTGCAACGCAAAATCATCATTTAGTTTGTAGAGTTAATTTCATGTCCTTTATTTATCAGTAGATAGGTAAAATAGCTAAGGAAAGGTTTAACAGTAAGTTATTTTATGTCTTATTGATGGAAAATAATTTAATTTGAAAAATATTTAGTTATTTTGGCAGGACAAAACAGTAAATAATGAAGAAAATATTTTCCATCCAAAGAAAGCCTTATTCTTCGTAGGATTAGTATTATTAGAGCTAAAAGGATATAGGTTTGGTAAAATTAAAACAGAGTATAATGGCGTGTAAATTTAGTGATGGTCAAAGTGTCAATGTTCACATAATTTTCTTAAAACATTCAGAATTATCAAGTCAAACACTAAATTAAGGACCACAAAGTCATTCAGCCTTTATTTTGGGAACCAAAAAATTGGATTACTATGACTACAATGCTCCCTATTTTAATGGCTCAAACAAATAGCGTCTGGACTTGGAACAATTTTAACGCACATTTTCAATAATAGGGACCAAATTCGAGCAATTAATAATATGTGGTAAATAAAATTTATTGTCTTTATTCTAGAAATTAGGCAAGAAAAGTAATGTGTCTCAATGTTTCCATATCTCGCTGAGCGATTTGTAATTTATGGATGCATGTGTTGTAACTTTGTACAATGCCTGTCTCCCTATATGGAAATAGAATCTTATCTACAAAGATATTTACATCACAATTAGTTATGATCTTGTTTTTATGGATGGGGGATTTTTCATGATCTTTTTCCATAACTATCGAGATATTCTAAACTACAATCTTCCCATTCATACAAAATGATAGCAAGAAGTTTTATACATTAGTGGTT
Organism: Arbutus unedo; assembly: GCA_014822125.1. Classification (NCBI taxonomy): domain Eukaryota; kingdom Viridiplantae; phylum Streptophyta; class Magnoliopsida; order Ericales; family Ericaceae; genus Arbutus; species Arbutus unedo. The sequence continues at coordinate 14,529 of JABCMJ010020115.1, read as the reverse complement.
CCATACTAATAGTAATCGTAAGACTGAAAAAAACAGAGAGAGAAGTTTATACATATCATAATTCTTCAAAAGGGTAAAATAATGCTTCGAATATCATATCTGGAGTGCAAGAAAGCAAATAAACTCCGGATCCGACAAATCCGAATAACCGTAAGTGATAGCATTGAACCTTTTCTATGATCTCTTAACAAATTTTTCCTCAAGGGTAGAACTTTAAAGATAGGAGCTAATCTAGTCCTAGTATTACACTGTTTTTTTATAGCAAAAAAAAGATTTTATTAACATTTGAAATAAGATTATAAAGATTAAAGGGGAGATAAGCAAAAGACATCACAATCACCGGACTCGACACCGGGAAAAAAAAAAAAATCAAAAGGGTTAGCAAGGTACCGACCAAAAGAAGAAGAAGAAGAACGGATGGCATAACTCGAAGTGAAAAACAAAACAGAAACAAAGCTCTTAAGCCTCTTTGAAGGGCAACAAGAGGCCAACACAATCCATGGCAATAGTGCCAATGCAGCCTGCTAGAAACTCTTGAAATCATCCACCAGAACAGGTCTTGAATCAAAAGAAATCCATGTAGACCATCTTACAATCACAGCAGAAATCAGCAACCAACATGCATACAATCAGACCGTGGTGTTTGAAATAAAACCAGAACTTGTCTTGAGAGGAAATCAGAGCAAAAAAGGGACTGACCAAACCAAGCGTGGGGACTTCAACAGACAAGCCTAGATAGACCTATAAAACATATACAAAGGAAACACATCTAAAACAACACCACAATCCTCCAAACCATGAAAGTGGAGGGAACAAAACCAAAACAGAAAATGTTCACTCTTTTTTTAATCAGCAAAACAAAATTTCATTAATCAAAGAAAAATGTTGCAAGGATTAAGGGAACAATAAGCAAAAAGCATCACAACAGGAGATCTGAATCCCAAATTGGTTGGCACCCAGCTACCGCCAATCATATGCCGCTTGCGATCTAAAGAAGGAAAATCACAAGTTGGCAAGATACCAAACTTGCGGAATAAGAAGCAAAAGAAAGGAAATACAATTACATCTAAAACCCAAAGAAACTAAGTTCAGAACTAATACATGATGCCTAAAATCCCATGCACCCTTAGCACCTACTTCAGTTTCCATTTCAGCAAAATTGGCAACTTATTATGATAGTAATCCAGCACATTTGCACCCATACCAGCCAGCAGGACCAGTGTAGATGATGAATTAGCAGCAGCTTAACCTATCCTTATATCCAAATTTCAGGATGAGCAGCAGCAGAAAATTGTATTCATATCAGCAACACCATCAATCACTACAAATAGGTACATTTCAGCTGTTAGTTTGTGTGTGCGCACACAAAGATAGAGAGAGAGAGAGAGAGAGAGAGAGAGCAACCATGACTGCTTCAACAAGAAATTCTGGGTACAATGGCTCAAATTAGCTTCGTAGTGGCCTCATTTGGCGGGAGTTTCCTAACGGACTTTGGCCCCAAATTCGGTGACCAGCGCACAAAGGTAATTCACAGCGAACAAGGCCTTAACCTGACACTTGACCGTGGTTCCGGTGCAGGAATTCGGTACATTGATGTGCAAATTGAACTCATTCCTGGTTGATTTGCTGGTACAGTGACCACGTTTTATGTAAATTTAACTGACACTCGACTGTGCTGCCGGTGCAGGACCTGGGTCCATAATATATAACAAACATACATATAAATTCAAATGAAAATCAAAACTTACATAAACGTGGTCACTGTACGAGCAGATCAACCAGGAATGATTTTAATATACACATCAAGTTTTATAAACAACTAAGGGTTTATGGACCTAAGTCCTGCACCGGAACCGCGGTCAAGTTGTCAGGTTAAGGCCTTGACCGCCGTCAATTACCTTTGTGCTCCAGTCACCGAATTTGAACCATTGTACCCAGAATTTCTAGTCGAAGCAGTCATGGTTGAGATCGATCGATCTCTATGTGTGCGCGCGCGCGCTCTTGCAAGTTTACGGCTCAAATGAATGTATTTATATATACGGATTGCTGATGAGGTTCATGCTCAATAAAAACAAAATGAAGAGTGAACATGTTCTTTGAATCTCATATATAGACTGTCAGTGACCATGGTTAGGAGCTGTGGGATAATTATAGCGAGACAGGGTTAAGAAAGAGCCTGGATAATAGCTATACAAACTTGAAAAGGAAAATATGTACCCCTGGCTGCAAGTTGGAAAACTTTAGATCATGTAATTACAGCAATGCTAAAGATCCTAAAGAAATTCCACAAATCCACCACTATCTAAAGTTTGACATAATTTATCCCAAAACGAGAGAAGTTCCATGTGATTTGGGAAATCTAAAATTGCATGATGAATTGAAAGGCCAACGACGTTATGCTCGTTTTTATCTATTGTGAGAGCTGTACAATTTATTTCCCAGCTAGCCCCTACTCAAACTCAACCATTTCTGGTAGGAACAGAGGGAAGTGGTCCCTCTTGTGACCTATCTTGACGTTAATTACTAAGGAGAGAGAGGGGGAGAGAGAAAATTCCATGTTTTTTTGAAAAGAAAGGAAAGGTAAGTAGGACCTGGAGCCTTTTCCATGTACGCAAATCCTGCTCAAAATTTCATTCTCCATTTGATGACCAATGTAAAGCTCTTCTTCACCAAATTACATTTCATAGCTGAAAGTGGTAAAATAATTTGATATATATGTATATCGTTGCCACCATGAATTAATTAATGTGCATGTGAAGCGGGCGGGGCTGTCTTTGTTTCGGGGCCCGGCGTTAAGTTACCTCCTATGCAGAACAAACCAAAACCAGATCGATGGAATTGCGTGAGGGAAAATAGATAATGAGATGGAAGCAGATCATTGGATGCTAGTATTTATCAATTTACTACAATGATACTGATGAGTGACAAACCGAGCTGACCGGGCGCTCTGCTCAGTTTAATATGTTCTGCTCGGCCGACAACGTACTCTGCTCAACCAACCATACATTCTTCTACTCGGTTTTCCATCTTACCAAAAACAGCTGATCAGGGTAGAATAAAGCTAATAAGGTCTTTTATATATCTCCATGATGTACGTGGGCCTATTTATACGGAAGACAAGGTCCAACCTTGCATAAATGAATATATACGTCTGTTATAGATAGACATGAACGATTCAGTTGACCCATTCTCTAGGAGGATAAGGTTAATCATTTCCTATAATCTCGCCAAGATGCTAAAACATAGGGTCGTTTTTATATAACTCAAGGGCTCTCTATAGTACAATGTACGGACATTCTGTTCAACTCAATATAATTATTACCTTTTTTCTCCACCCTAAAGCTAACTTAGGCATCGAAGAAGTGTTGGTGAGATACCACATCGGTGTGAAGCTCTTTTGCTGGTTGAGTGAGTAGAAGACTAAAACTATTCCATCAGATACATTTCGAGAAGTTCCTACTTTTACTTGATCAACTTATTTTTCAATTTTGAAATTCTCACCAACCCGAACAGATTTTACTCCTCCTATTTACAACAACCTTCACTCTTTGAGTATTCTCTAATCAAACGTTTGCAATGGAGACATAAGTTAGGCGGAATCATTCGCTTGCGTCATCAATGAGACGTGATATTTTCATAATACTAGTTATAAGAGTATATGTTGGACTCGGAGATTAAATTTTGAATGGTGGAGTTCACTAATCCTTTATCTTTTTCTGATCAGCAAAAAATACTTCGTTAGAAGGACCCCATAAATGGTACATCGAGAAGGGCTGTGAAAATCAACATGATGGCTGTACTAACAGAACATGAGCTTGGGAGCAACCAAAAGGAAAGAAAAAAGTAGCAGCATCCAACAAAGAATCTAAAGCAGATAAGAATACAGAGAATAAGAGACAACCCCCAAGACCTCACAGCCTCTACTTCCATCTTAAATTTTAACCCTTCTAATGTCATCCTTGTTTTAACAAAATCAGTTACCTCGTCACTCCAAGGAACAATATTTTGAACACAAAATCAGTTGAACTTCCAAATGGACCACACTACACTGCGGAAAAAACAACAACAGAATTCCCAGAATTTGCTTTCCAGATTATCGAATGCATTAAACTGCCAAACAAGTATGAAGTCACCCAAACTGAAAGGACATGCATACGGATCGGAGATTCCACCAGCATAAGATGTCTGACCAAACTCTCCAAGCAAAATGACATTGCAGTAGCAGATGGTTAGGTAACTTCCACAGAACAAATAATGGCATTGATCTTGGTCCTGAGCAATGGTGTTCCTCCTGATTAATATAGATATGGTTGCAAAGACTTCCATTTTCATTGGACTCAGACTCTTCTGAATAGAATTCAACCTCTGATTCTCCTGGCATACCTGTAGTTTCCACTTCTTGTACGTTGATTTTACTGACAAAATCTAATCTAATCTAATCCAACACCATTGTAGATAATCTTCTTTAGAATTATCTATCTAAACTCCTAAAAGTATTTGTTGCATAGCAGCTACATGCTCCTTCTCCCAGACAAACAAGTTCCTCCTAAACTACTAATTCCATATACCAGGGATAGCATCATCAAGCACGTCACTCACCAGAGCATCTTTTAGTGTTGACAGGAGATAAAAGTCGTTGAGAAGCCTGCTTTCAGAGTCTCATTACCTTACCAAACATGAATCCAAAATCTTGTTGCATTGCCTGAGTTCACTTTGATTTTGAACCCCTGCCGAATAACTATTCCCATCCCAGCTTTTCAGATTACCAATAGAGCAAACATCATTCCATCACATTTGATGCCTTTCCCCAATTAGGTAACTAGGGCAACCAACTATTATCTTGCAATCCATATTTTCTGCAGATCAGCTTTTCACAGAGAGTACTCTTCATTTTATTAAATCTCCACTACCATTTTACAAGTAGTGCCGAGTTTTGTACCACAAGTCTCTCGACACATAAACCACCCAAACCTCCTCCTACTTCCTAGCTAGCCACATGATCCATTTTGCTACACGGAGCTTCCTCCTATCATTAGAATCACCCCATAAGACTATCTTCGAACTTTCTAAAAATGTTGTTTGCCGTGAAGTTGGGATTTCGAACAAAGAAATATAATATAGAGGAAGATTGCAGAGTGTGGACTTGGTATGTGTTAAGTCTCCTAGCTATCTTCTTTTTTTCCAATAGCTAAACTTTTCTTCAGCCTTTCCAGAATTAGCTGCCAAATTTGGACTCTTCTTGGGTTTGCCCTTAGAGACAGACCAAAATATATAGTTCAAGTTTATTCTTTCTACCATTCCTGGGGAATGTTTTAATTTTAGGTACTCAAGAATCTACTCGAAAAGTGAGTATGGTATACATTCAAGATTTTCTCCATATGAAATTTTGATTATGCATAAACTCCTGATATTCTCTCTGTTGGAATTATTTTGAGTGGTGTGAATGAATTTGAGACGCCGAATGGTGTCACGAGGCCACTGGAAAGATCCTCTCATTCAAGGCAACCATTGATGGTGTGAAGATCAACGATTTTTTATGATAGCTATTAATGGTCTGCAGCTCAAAGGGTTCAACTGTTTGGATTTTGAAGAGTCGCTACATGGTTATATAAGTTGAACACTTCTACGTTTCTATACCAGATTTTTGTCATCAAACAATATACTATATTTTTGTGTTCTTAAGTGAGAGAGAGACAGACAGAGACAAGCTCGGATCGACATGCAATCATTGATTGGTGTTCCATCCACAGATAGGCCTTCATCTATCCAATTTTCTGGGCAGGTGCTACTGCAATATTTGTAAAATAGTGACCACTGCTTTCCTTTCCTGGGCTAACACTAACTTGCCATTTTGAACCAAATTGATTTCTTCGCAAGCTGTACATTGAATACTTGAAAACAGAAAAACAGAAAATCCACAATTTACAATAAAAACAAATGCGATAATTATGTTTAAGTTGATTGCATTTTTTGTGACCACAATGAACGAATTCTACAACATCTTCATTTGTACCAAAGTTCAAATGAGCATCACCAAGTAAATATGAATCTCTTTTTAACTTTCAAAGATTTTGGTCTCAAATAGTCTAGTCTAATCCCGACATGGGACATCCACACTAACCATTTTTACTGACAAATGTTTAAACATTGTGCACAATGAAATGAGCCCGCAGTTGGTATCATATTAAAGTTGATTAGTTTTGAAGGAGCACTCGCTAATGTGCAATTAAATCAGAGCTGCAAAGAGTATAAAGATCACTACGTGGAGTAAGATTGAGAGACACCTTCATTCAAATACCAACCAGGCCTGTACTAGTTCCAAATCATTTTCGGACACCTGCATGTCAAGGAAATCGAGGTGACCAAGCTATAGCACCATGCCGCCATCTCACGAAATTAATAAAAAAAATTTGCAAACAAACTCATTTTCAAGCTCAACAATGGTATTCTGAGAGTATGCAGAAATAAATGAATCTATTATGCTGTAACTTCACTACATATCATAATTTGCTGATATACGCAGGACTCCAGCAGACAAGGTGTTTCTTTTGTTTCTGTTTCTTTTTCTTTTTCTCTTTCTCGTTGTTTCGTCACCACAAAACAAGCTAATCTAAAACCCACACGACGAGAACCGAGTCTGTAACCTCAAATAATATATTTTGCACGTGCCAATCTGAAATGATGCTTATTTCCAAAATCTTATGTGTCCCACATGAACGACAGAACAGCAAAAATTATGGAAGCCTAAAATAGATCCTACGTCACGACTTAACCAAAGAAATAATTTAAATAGAATGACAAACAGGGAATCTGTTGTGCCCAGAATCAATCACACACGCACACAGAAGCCATACTAATATCCAGTATCGTGTGGCAGAAATTCTTCTAATACACCACAACTTGTGTCAAACAATTCATTACAATAAAGACAAGAAACAAACTAAACATTTCCAGGAGAGAAGGTAGAAAAACTCCTAGTCCATTGAAGTTGAAGTTGCTTTCGAAACTAATCATCACTGTCTTTGTTCAATCAGAAATAAAAGACTGAATCAAAGAACTCTAAAAAGTAGATACAGTTGTCCATGGTGATTCTTTAGCATTGTAACCCGATCCAATGGCTTGGATGGAATTTTGTGAGTGATTACTGTTGAGAGAAAAATAACTGCCCACCCAAACCTCGAAGCAAAGAAACGAAGATAAGAAAGAACGCTAAATCTATCAACTTCCCAGAGAAAAAAAGCTCTCGGTATATAGCCGTAGCCATGTCCATCCTCCACCAATCAGGTTGTCCATCCTTTTGAAGCTCTTGTTCTCGACGTTGTAATAGTCGAGATTCTCTTGCTTCACGTCGAGCAGAATTTCTCCACCCCACTGATCCAAGGGAATTATGAACTTCAGCAACTCATTGCCAAAGCCATTTAGATCAATACTATACTCCTTAACCCAACCATGGCTCACGTAATCCTTCAAAACCCATATGTCCATAGTGAAAGGTCGCGATGCACTATCTATCAAACATAACAACCCCCTCAACTCCACCAGTGACCAAAAAGCACTAGGATCAAAACACCCTTCCGGGGGCGAAACCGTCCTAAACTCTTCCTTCTCCAAATCAAAGGACACAATAGCTTCATACCCCGGATGGTCATAAGCGTCCCAAATCATCCAGTAAAACACATTTTCGACCAAAACCCCCCACCCTCTAACCACGTAAGGGCAATTTGCTTCGACCACCTTCCAGTAATAATTAGCAGCAGAACCACCATCAGTCAACCTCATAATCTCACAACCAATATCATTATCACCACTAAAGTCCAAACTCCTATCAAACAAATGAATCAACACATACTCATTTCTCGGCGAAATGAAACCCAAACCAGCATTAACGTCCCTCGAAGTACAACAACTCGCCTCAGGCAATTCCACAAATTCTTGGGTACTAGGGTTGCAAACATAAAACCGGTTTTCACCAGCAAAGCACACCAAATCCCATTTGGAGGGCAACAAATCGAGGTTATTATCATTCACATCAATCGTAAATTCAATAACGTGATCTCCATCAAAACTCAGAGAAAGGACCTCAACATGGGTTTGCTTTATTAAGGTGTTTCCAGTTTCGTCATCATCCTTGGGAGTTTTACGCAGTAAGAGTAAATTAGGGTTCTGAAGTGATCTGTTTCGATGAATGAGAGTGAAATAGGGATCAGTGATGATGGTGAGCCATTGTTTGGATACAGACTTGAACTTACCTAGAGCCTTGACGGGAAGCCTCGAAAGGATGTTGAAGACGAGATCCGGAGGGAGAGTGGGGCCCGACGGCTCAGAGGCACCGGATGGGGGCAGCGAAGAAGAAGATTTTCTGGATGGTGAAGGAGCCCTTGTTGCTGTCGTTATCGTTGAGTTTAAAGGGAAGCCGCATTTGATCTTCTCCATCTCTTCAATTCCTTGGCTTCTGCAGTGTGCATATCGTTGCGTTTTCTTGTACTTTTTTTTTTAAAGTGTCCTTTTTTTTTTTTTTCCTCTGGTCTCCGATTAAGGCTGACCAAAAAAAAAAAAAAAAAGGGCAAAACAAAAACTAAAACAAAGGCATGAATGAATTAATTCTATTTCCCCCACTCCCTAAAAGTTATAATCATATGATTACGTTCGTTTGTGTCGCTAATTTTTAATGGAAATAAAAATATAAATGAAAAATATAAATGAAATGCTGAATATTCTAAATGAGATTTTGTATTTGAATTATTACTTCAAGAACTTTATACAAATTTAATCTATTGTAGAAAATTTGTTGAAATCAGCAAATACTTTTATATAGTATATGAAGAATAAGATAACCACGAGTAAAGGTAGAAATTAAATTCTCACAAGTATAGAATTGTCGTGAATTATTATATTTTCGCTTTATTTTGAGCATGTGATTTTCAAGTTTAATAGATTATCAAGAATAACTGGTCTTAATTTTACCCAAGTAAAAAAAGAAAAAGTCAATTTAGTAATCCATAGCAAGAGAGCCAAGTACATAAAGCCAATAAGGGGACAAGAAAATTGAAGATTCTTAACTCATAACGTCAATTAAATTATTCTCCCACCCTCTACCCTACCATAAGAGCTTAAATATAGATAAAGATGGGTGGAGAGGGATGGTGTATGTTAATACCCTCGTCATCAGACATTACGGTGGGCCGGTGGGGTATAATGCTTCATGCCCACGGCTGCAAAGGTAAGGCTATTTTGGTTGGATAAGTGGTCTTAGTTGCATGATTCAGTATCCTTGTGTAGAAGAACAATAAGGGTTGAATCTCGAATTCTTGAGCTTCTAATTTTTCTCTAAATTCATTTGGATCTTATCAATGGCCCCTCTAGACTATCACAAGGATGACCCATTTACCCGCTATCAACTTCTGTGTGTGCCAAAATTAATCTTACGAAGGAATTTTAAGTAAATCAATTTAATCCTTTGCTGACTCTGACAATCATCTGTGAATTGATACATGAAGACGAAGTCCACAGGAAAAAATGGGGAGCCGTTATGGACTCTTGTCAAAATCTTTTTGGATATTTCTCAATGCCGAGTCATGCAAATTTTGTTTTCCTCTTGCCTGTGTAGTTCATTTCGGATTTTGAGTATTTCTCCAGAGATCTTGGATAATTCTAACTACCAGTTGTCCTGGTGATGAAGAAAGTAGTGGAAAGACCCTCCATATTTTGGGGATTCTTTTCTGGATTCGAAAGTAAAGCAGAGTTGTGAGGAATTGAAACTGTGTAACACCAATCTCTCCCACTGGAAACAGCTCTCAGTGCACAACATCAAATATTGAAATGAAGAATTTATGTCCCCATAAACATATAAAACATATAGTTTAACCCATCACGATATAGGTTTCCAGGCAAGATGACCTCAACTAGGACTTCTACTTGGTAAAATCACCTAATGCCTGGCTTAATGTTTTGCTTACATATTCTGACATCATCTGTACACTGCTGGTAAAGTTCTACATATGACAAAATGCCATCATTTGAGGTACTTACTATGGGTGTAATTGGGTCTTGAACTAAGCATCATTGTCAGGAGAGAGTAGCAGAATAATTGAAGAATAACTAAGCATGGGGTAGAGATTGGCATCGAGAAAATGTGCATACTGTTTGATCGCCGTGTCTCTTTCCGGGAGGTCATGCGTGAGGAAATCGAATGGAGCAGGTTTGCTGGTGTCCACCAACGGTTCCCACCTGTAACCAGGTCGATCTGGCAATGTAATCGTGACGGGTAAGTGGCTAGTGTTGAAGGCAATGTATAGAGCTCCCTTCACAGAATCGATCTGTATATACAACAAAAGGTCAATTCAAGGGAGATATTCAGTTGAAATCCAACTACAGAGTGCAAGCTCTTGTAATGCCCCTTCTTAACATATGCCAACATCGATAATTCTTTGTTATTGTTTTTTGGCTTGCAAAATTCCAAAACAACTTTAAAAAGTGGAAAATACTCCCATAAATGAGTGGAAGTGCATAATGAAGCAAGTATGTATTGCCGTTGAATTAAATTAAAACACGAAGATTTCAATTAAATGAGGCAAGTGAGCGTTCATACTAACACCTACATTACCCCATGTAGGAACCATAAAAACGTGGAGATGAATAAGAGCACTGATATGACAATGCAGGGAAAAATGCAGTACAATTGGATACCAGCGTAAATGCCACGAACCGGCTTGCTTCAGACCAGTCGGGTGTCCCAGGAGAATGACCATGCCACTGCAACCTCTCAGCTGTTGGGAAGTCATTTAAGCCAAGGGACTCACTTTCACTGTCAATTATCATACCATATTAGGGCGCTGCAAAAGTTCCATCAGAAAGGAAAAGCACAAGCAGACGGCTATCAGGAAAGGGAAGTTACTGGCGGAACTTAGACATAAGGCAGCAAAATCTGAAGAAGTCAGATGAGGCCTCTTCTTTCTTATCCCATCGGAAGTAGTTAATCTGGACGCAAAGATGCAATTAGCAAACAGAAACAACGAGGGGATCAGGTGTTTAACAAAAGAATAATGAGGAGGAGGAGATCACATAGTTATCATGGCAATATGTATTATTGTTCCCCCCTTTCGTGTGACCGTATTCGTCACCCATATAGATCATAGGGACACCCTGATAAGATAAAGATGGAAATCAGGAACGAAAAAAAAAAAAAAAAAGATATTACCACAAAAGCAGGATAGATCCTAAAATATGCAAGAAAAAAACTGGCAAATAAGTGTGATCCACAAAAGTCAACCATAACCCAGCAGAGGATCCACAGAAGTCAACCATCACAATGCAGAGAAACTGAATAAGAACATCATTAACTAAGAATTCTACACTAGCCACAACAGCAAATAAAGGTTTTACTCACAAATCATGTTGATAGTTGATAAAAGTTGCAAAAAATAAAAGCATTTGTCCTTTCTACTTCTTTCTTTTGTTGGGCATCTAAGTAGATCATGTCATAACTATTCAATAAACAAAAACAGATATAAGTTTGATTTTCCCTTTTTCTCTTATGTAATGCAAGCGTAAAATGCTTTTATCGTTATTTATGCTATTGAATTTATTTCAATCGCCATAAGACAATAGCATTGATGATGGATTGCAAAAGATACCAATGCACGGAACTTACGTTTTCTATGGACAAAGCTTCCAGCAAAGTTCACTAGGTAAGAAGGGAAAAAGAAAGAAGAAAAGGCAAAACAAAGATAAAGATGGGTGCATGATTATATGCGGGCCGCCGAGAGCATATGGATCAAAATAAAAGGACAACAAAACTAAAAAACTGGTCTAATGGAAAGCCAAAGAAAGAAGAAAAGGAAGAGAAGCCCCTGGCTTTTACTAAGGTTAACATGAATAAAAGTACCAGCATATTGTGTTGGACAACGAAAACGAGTAGCATTGGGCCTCAACTGCAACTCTAACACTGCATATTCCTTTCCCTTTCTTCGTGTGTGGATATGGGAATCAGGATGGAAAAATTAAGGTGCATGGCTAACAATAGATACATCAATAAAGTGGAGCCGATTAAGGCATCTGTTTCCCCTACTTCCTTCTGTATAAAAAATAGAACTTAAAAAAAAAAAGCAATACGACGACTGAGGATACCATTTTCTCTTGCTTATCCAAAAAAAAAGAACCAATTGCTGTTAATTAATTAAAAAAGCATCGAAGGTCAAGTAGTTTACATGCAGAAATTTCTACCATTATTAGAAAAGTATCATCCTCTTGTTTTACTGACGCAGACCTGTTGAGTGGCCCCCCCACTAAGTAGTATTTCACTTGATGGGCCCCCTAAAGAAACACGTAATCGAGTCCATATCACCATTAAGAACTTTGTGAGCCAGGAAGGTGGTGTGTTTTGGGATATTGGCTTAGGAGGCCACTGGAAGATTCAGAGTAGGTCAACTTTTCGGGATTTGGCTTCAATGGACAGCATTGGCTCAGGGTTGGAGTGAGGAAGAGTGAGGAAGGACAATATTAGATGGAGGGGGTGGTAGGTTAGACATCTCATCTATTTCCCAGACTTCGAGGCCAGCTCAGGAGGAGTTTCCCTGGATGAGCATTTGATCAAAACGGCAGTCCATTAAGTTTTCTTTTTTTCTGCTTACCACACTAAGGAGAATCTTATCAATTGAGAATCATACCTAGATGCAGAAGTTCTAGTTAACAGGTGTTGTATGTGTAAGAGTGAAGGGAAGTTTTTATCCGATCTTGTCAACCATTTATCTCTCCTTTGGCTTGATTTTTAACCTTTTTTCGATGAAGAACTGTAGTGGGAGTGATGAGCAGCAAGGGTTGACAGGCAGAGGAGGAAGACTTGGCCGCTTGCCCTGTTGTATACCCATATTATTTCGTGTAATCTTATACGTGACTTGCAAAAAATGAAACTTTTTACTAGTTTATTTAATAAGAGTTCCGGTGACATACAACTATGACAGAAACTTGTGCCTGTCTCATAATGTAATAGCAAACAGTTTGGCAGAATTACTAAATAAGATGGTCATTCGAAAGTAGTACTAGGAAAAAAACAAGCAACTAATCATATATGAACAGCCTTAAAATGGTGTTAATATGCCCTTAGGGTGCATAACAGATGCTAGCACACAAAATGAATATTTTCTTACTTGAGAAACCATAAGGCAGAGGAAGAAATTCCGCATTTGTCTTTTCCTCAATTTCTTCACAGAGATGCTGGCGAACTCTCCCTCCTAGTAATCATTGGACCAATCAATCAGAAACAAAACTTTGGCCTGCATGTTATGAACTTACAATAGTACCAGTGGAAAGTCTAAAATCCTTTTTGTGAATCTTTAGTGCATACATAGAAATTGTCAATGTGCAGTCCAATTCAAATGAATTCCAGAATGTTAAGAATTTCACTTGGTGGCTGCCTATTAACTGTCAAATCTTTGGAGCTTACCTAGGCGTTGCACCCATCAGACCTCTAATTGAAGGGTATGCGGACTCAACAGAAATGGTTTTCTCAGATGTTTATAAAACAGTACTTTGGACAATAGAGTGCCCCAAAAAAGCACCTCACCCATTTGATATCCCGAATACAACATCATATGCATACAATCCTTCTTTTGTATGATATGTGAGATCTGTAGTATCAAACACATATTCTACACCGTTGTCCAGGTGTCCAAGTGTCAAAATATTTACCATATATTTTTATGTATATAGTGGGTCTTGCAGAGAAGGGGTTGACGAAAGGGTATATTGATCTGGTTAAGAACATTTACGCAGGTGTGGCACTACTATTAGATCCCCAGTAAAAGAAACAAATGAATTCCCTATCCAAGTAGGATTGGCACTTCACTTTGAGCCCTTAGGCCCCTTACCTTTTTGCCTTAGTTACAGATAAAATGAATACACATTCAAGATGCCATCCCATGGTGTATGCTATTTATGGATGATATTGCACTGGTAAATGAAACTGCAAAGAGTGGTAATTGGAGAGAAGCATTGAAGTCAAAAGAGTTTAGGACCAGTGGGACTAAAACAAAGTACATAAAATATAAGTTAGTAGTAGGCAAAATAGTAGTATTGACAAAGTGACCCTTCAAAATCAAGAATTATCAACAAGCGTGAATTGAAGGATCTTGACTCAATTGTTAGTAAGGATGGAGATATTGTGAATCATGTAGCACGTAGAGCACAAGTTGAATGGATCAAGTGGCGAAGTGCTTTGGGAGGGTTGTGCCACCGCAGGATACTCGTAAAGTTGAAGGGGAAAATCTATCGTACTACTATAAGATCAGCCATGTTATACGGCACGGGATGTTGGGCTACTAAGAAACAACATGCCAGTAAGATGTGTTGCTGAAATGAGAAATTGAGATGGATGTGTGTTGAGGCCGTAATACACTTTGTATAATGACCCAACATGTTCCTATTAGGTGTTCGTGCGGTACTTAAACGTCAATTTTATCAAATAATGCACTTTGGATAGTTTTTGTCCAATTTTAGATTTTCTATGAAGAAAAAGGTGTTTTAGCGATGAAT
>JABCMJ010020112.1:0-57301 GCA_014822125.1 Arbutus unedo | reverse complement strand
TGCAACATAGCCTTTGAAAATCTGCCAAACTAAGCTCTAGGTGACTGTTTCAATCCATAAAGGGCTTTTTTCAATCTGCACACCTTTCCCTCTGTCTTAGAGGAAGGAAAACCTGGTGGTATATCCATATATACCTCATCTTCTAACTCACCATAAAGAAATGCATTCTTCACATCAAACTGATGAAGAGGCCAATGCAAATTTGCCGCACAAGAGAGCAACGCTCGCACGGAGTTCATCTTTGCTACTGGAGCAAACGTCTCCTCGTAATCAAACCTTTGGTAACAAGTCGCGCTTTGTATCTCTCAATTGTACCGTCAGTATTCTGCTTAACAGTAAAAACTCACTTGTATCCTATTGCTTTCTTTCCCCCTGGAAGTGATATTAGCTCCCAAGTGCCATTCTTTTTCAAAACTGTCATCTCCTCCACCATAGCTCATTTCCACTTAGGTATCATTACTGCATTCTGCCATTTCTGTGAAATAGATATAGAAGATAGAGACGAAACAAAAGCATGATACGAAGAAGATAAACGATCATGAGAAACAAACTGGGAAATGGGATGTTGAGTATACGACTTAACACCTCTTCGAAGAGCAATAGGAAGATTATCAGTATCACTGTTAGAATTAATAGGAGTTTCAATGAGAGAAGAGTCATTGCCAGATGGGTCCGCCGAGGAATCTTGAACTGAAATAGATGATTGTGATGGACAAGGTGGTATCACACATGAGGACTTTCGATTCTTCCGAATAGTGTATGTTTTTAAGTTCGCCGTTTGTAGTCGGTGTATCCGTTCCCCCATATCACCATCAATGTCGTGTTTCTGCCCCTTCAGCAGATATAGGTTCCCTCTCATTATGGTCAGATATAGGCTCCCTCTCATTATGGTCAGATATATGCTCCCCTTTATTATGGTCTCTATGGTTATAGAGCAGTGGCTTCCCCTCAATGAGATTATACCAGGTAGACATCTCTTCTTGTCTAGACTCTCCCTGAAGAGATGGAAGGGAGAGAGAGTAAAAAGACTCGGACTCCCAAAAAGTGACATTTAGAGTGACATAAATTTTTTTAGAGGAAAGCTCATAGCATTTGTAACCCTTCTGGGTAGGAGAGGACCCAATAAAAATGCATTTGTGGGCTTTAGGACCTAACTTGCCACCCAAGGAATGATGGGCATGAACAAAACACACACAACCAAAAATCCATGAAGGAAGTGTCGTGACACGAAAGCTGCTAGGGAGACACTCTAAAGGGGTTTTAAAGAGGAGAACACTAGATGGTAAGCGGTTTATAAGGTAGGTGGCAGTTAAAATAGTTTCGCCTCATAAAAATTTAGGAACATTCATAGTGAATAAAAGAGCGAGTGACCTCAGCAAGATGGCGATTTTTGCGTTCGGCAACTCCATTTTGTTGTGGAGTGTCAACACAACTTGTCTAAAAAGAATACCATTTTTATCTAGGAAGGCCCGAAAACTCCTATCTGTATACGCAATGCCATTGTCCATTGTCACTACAGAGAATTTTGATCGGCTTATCAAACTGAGTGCGTACCATAGCAATAAAGGTGACAAACCACCGATAACCTTTGAAAGATGGAATAGGGGAAGGACCCCAAACATCATAATGGATAACCTCAAACGGACAATTACTTCTTTTATTAATAGGTGGATAAAAAAAAACGTTTATGTTGCCCAAATTCACAAGTTTTACAAAAAAACTGACTCCGAGAATAATGTTTAACTAAACTAGGAAATTTTTTTTCTAAGATTCCAAAAGAGGGATGACCCAATCTACGGTGCCACTGATGTAACATAGAAATAGCTGAACTCACATATGCTTGCAGAGCTAGATCACGTGACATAGTTGAATGAGATGGACAAGGGGCAGAATCCAAGAAATAGAGGCCACCATGTGATTTACTATTGCCAATCACCTTCTTCATATTCAGTTCCTGAATAACACAATGAGTAGGAAAAAAGTCACGGAACAATTTGCAGAACGAGTAAAACTATTAACAAACAAAAGATTAGTGGAAAAGTTTGAAATATGTAAAACTGAATAGAGAAACAAAGAGGGAGAATAGCAAACGGAACATTTTCCTAAAATAGTAGAGAATGACCCATCAACTATTCTGACCTTATCCTTACCAAAATAGGTAGAGTAAGAATCAAGCACAGAGGAACAACCTGTCATATGATCGGAAGCACCGGAATCTATGATCCAAGGAACAGCAGAAGAGGTAGTAAATGCACGTGCTGGGACACTTGTGTGAGCAAAATGGGATGAAGCGGAGGCGGTTGTGGAAGTGGAAGATATAGCAGATGGAGAATCAGTTTGAGAAATAAGGTGCCGGAGAGCATCTATTTCTTCCTGAGAAAAATCACCAACATGATCAGAACGTCCGGAACTATGACCACGACTACCAACTCCGTCCTCAAGCCCACGAGAGGAGCGATCATGTAACTTCCAACAAAAATTCATAGTATGGCCGGTGTTATGGCAATAATCACACCGGATGGACTTACGATCAATAGGCCTGCTAGTTTGTTTGGTAGTAACTATATTGCAATGTGGAAGATGGATACCTAACAATAAACTGAAAAAAATATCGACCAAACAAACTAGAACGCAGACGAAGAACAATAGCTCCTAGAAAACAGCAGACCGCAACCGGTAGATTGCACAACCAAAAAAGCAGCAAAAACAGCACAATAAACAGTGCAGAAACGCGTAAAAACAGCCCAAAATGCGCAGAAATTGAGCAGAAACGTGCAGCCCGTGAACTGTGCACGCTGTGAACAGTACCCGCACGGTGAACAGTGCTTTCCGGAAAAAACTGGGTTGTCGGAAAAAAGCCGGAACTGCCGGAATGAGCAGTTGTTGCCAGCAAAGACTGAGGGGCTGGATTGTGATGGGAGACAGTGATATAGTGGAGCGATAACGCTTCAACCACAGAGAAAAAAAACGAACACAACCACGGTAGTTTGTAAATTCCAGCAAAGATGGTGGTAAGTGACGGCTTCGGGTTTTCTGTCCCGCTCTGATACCATGTTAGATTTGATAAAACCAGAATAATTTTCTGTTCATCCAGCGTACTATTTATACAAGCAAAACGAGTAACTAATTATACTTCTATTTTACATAGGGAAACAAATTCTAATCCTAATCTAATTAAAGTTCCTAATCACATAAGACTTCTAACAGTTTATAAGGATGTCAAGTTTTGCCATTAGTTCTACATCTATTGGTGTTGCTAGTTTTTCCGGTTCCCAGTGATCTCTTAAGATGTTATCTATCAACTTTATGAGGTTAAATGGTAAAAATTATGTTTGAGATGTATTACATTGGGAAGATGCAGTTTAATTTCTTAAGTGATGATCCCCTACAAATAGTGATTCTTATTTTGTTGCATGGACAATGGAGGATGCTCAGATCCGTATTCATTTATGGAATATTATGGAACCTCAGATTAGTGGTACTTTGGTTTTCTTGCCCAATACCAAACTTGTTTGGCGTCAGGCTCAAAAGTAATCTTCTTGAGTCAATAATATGTGCGATCTTACGATTTTTATCAAACTTATTTCTCTTTTTCGCTAGGTGATTTGTTTTTGGAGAACTCTTATGCTAAGTTTCGTGGTATTTGTGAGGAACTCAATACTTGCTAGCCGATTTTTGTTGATATTCACGTTATGTAGTGGCAAGGTGAATGTATGCATGTGGTTCGGTTCTTATCGGGTTTACCTTCATCTTATGATCCTATTCGGTCTCAACTTTTAGGTTTCCAGGACTTATCCTCTCTCAGTGAAGTTTTTAGCCGTCTTCGTTAGGCTTTGTATTTGACTCTAGTCTTTTCTCTAACTTTCTAATTGTGTTGTTTGGCCACTACTGTCTCTTGTGGCTCCGTTTCCTGTGTTTTTGGTTGTGGTGGTCAGGCATCAGGGGGAGATATTTGTGGTAGCTTTAGACGCGATTCTAGTTGTGGTGGCTATGGTTCAAATTCTGACTCTGTTCACGGAGGTCGGACATGGTAGTGGACATGGTCGTGGTTGTGTGCTCCGTCATTGCACTTATTGCTATGGTGATAACTATGCTGCTGAGTTTTGTTGGGGGTCTTCATGGCCCTTTTGCATATCAGGTTACACTTTATGAGGATGATGGCCCCTATCTCCTGTGTCCTCCTAGCTCAGGGCCTAGTGTGGTTACCATTACAAAGAATGAGTATCATCGCCTAGTATATACACAGTCATCTCAGCTACCATCAACTTTCACTGCTACATTCGCTTTGAAAGGTCAACTTCTTGCTTGTCCTGCTACTCCTACTCCTACTCCTACTCCTTGGGTTATTGATTCCGATCATATGACAAGTGTTTCTCTAGTTTGTTTGGTTGCCATTCTTATGGCTACCCTTCTTGTGTCACGTTGGTTGATGGTTCTACATTTGATGTTATAGGTTTGGTTTCCTAACTTTAAATTTATTGATTTCGTTGGATTTTGTCTTACTTGTTCTTCGTTTTCCTTTTAGTCTTGTGTTTGTCTGTAAAATTACTAAATCCATGAAGTGTTTTGTCACATTTTTTTTGTGTCTGATTGTTGTATTTTTTAGGATTTCAAGACGAGGAGTAAGATTGGTGGTGGAGATGAGTATAGTGGTTTGTACTACTTCAGTGATGGCACCCTCCCTAGTTTGGTTACATTGCAGTCTTCAATCTCACCCTGCCAGCATCATTACCGCCTTGGTCAGCCATCACTATAGAACCTCAAACGGGTGGTCTTGTCCCATGGTTGAGTTGAGTTGCTTACATGTGAAGTGTGAGTTTAGCAAACATCACCGTCTCTTTTCCATCTCGATTAAGGAGTCATGCGTCGAGTCCTTTCATTTAGTCCATTATGATATTTGGAGTCTTGTGCGCATTTTGTCACACTTTGGTTTTTAGTATTTTGTTATTATTGTGGATGATTACTCCCGTGTCACTTATGTTTATCCTATGAAATATCGGTCAAAGTTGTACTCTACTTTTAAATCCCTCTATATGGAAATAAAAACTCAATTTGATGTTCCTAGTAGTATTTTTCGTTCTGATAATGCTCACGAATATTTTTGTCATGTTTAATCCACATTCTTTGATGACTATGGTATTATTTGTTTGTACTCTTGTGCTCGGATCCCATAACAAAATAGAGTTGTTGAACGCTAGTTGCGACACCTATTATAAGTCACACGGGCTCTGTTATTTGAAATACAAATTTCCAAATCTTTTTGAAGTGATATTGAACTCATTGTTAGTTATCTTGTCAACTGAATGCCTTCTACAATCTTAGGGGGTCAAATGCTAGTGCTATTTTTTAACTGTCCACTCCATTCCTTGTTAGAATTTTTGGGTGCACATATTATGATCATGCTCTTGATCTTGGCAAGGAAAAACTTGATCCCCGATCCATCAAATGCGTGTTCCTGGTTATTCTGGCATTCAGCGAGGTTATAAGTGTTACTCTCTTACTCATTGTTGTCACTTTGTGTGCGGATGTTACATTTCATGGGTCCTTACCTTTTTTCTCGTGTTCCTCACTTGTGGACTCGTCCTAGTTCTCGTGTTAGTTCCCTCACCATCCTCGCCTACAATGCCACCCTTTCAGATGAGGCTTTGTCACTTTTGACTCATTGTCATCCCAAGTGGCCAAGGCTTTCTTCCCGTTTTGTTTTACTCGGCAGTTGGCAGCTATATGTCCAACTTTGTTACGGTTAAAGTATTGTCTGTCTTTTCCTTAGTGATGTATTTTTTATCACTTCTCTTGCCTTCTTTATTTTGTCTTATGAACCTCTTGAATTTGCTAATGAGTAATACCATCTCCTCGTCATCTTCTCCATCTTCTTCTTTAGTGGAGACTTGTAATGCAATGGTCTTTTTAGGCTTTTCTATTTCTTCTTCTTCTTCTTCCACCGTCAACACAATTTTATGGTTACAAGTGACCCATCCAATGTTTATATTGTTGTTAAGTCCTTGGCTTCTTCAATGGCAGTGACCTTTCATCTCCATTGTTTTGCTAATTCTTGCAAAATCTTTCTCACAATTTTCACAGTGGGAATATCTTGACCAAGCGCGTTTAGCCCGTTCACAATATCGGTAAGTCGAGTAAACATTTGAATAATAGCTTCTCCTTGTTTCATTTTGAACATTTTGTGGATCAAGGTGCTAATCTTACAATCTTTAACTTGACTATTTCCTTCTTCGTAAGTAACTTCTAAGCTATCCCGAATTTCTTTAGCAGATTTATTAATGGAAATCCTATTATACTCTTCTGGACTAAGTGAGCAATATAAGCTATTCATAGCTTTTGAATTTAAAGTATATTTACCTTTTCCTTCTCTAGTACACATGGATTTGGACTTGATCACTGTCTCATCTCTTTTGTCAGTTATGATTGGTTGACTGTAGCCATCTTCTATAATACTCCATAGGTTGAAATCGATGGATTCAATGAATATCCTCATTTTTTTTTCCGAGTAATCGTATTGAGCACCATTGAAGTAAGGTGGTCTGTTCTCAGTGCCTCCTTTTTGTGTTGAGTTCGTGGTAGCCATAGGATCTCTTTTCGGTTGTTACGCCGCTTCTTGAAGGTTTCAAGTTTTGATACCAATTAATAAAGATGTGAATAGGTTGATGTCTTGTTCTTCGGTTTTTAGAACAACTCAAGCAAATTAGTGCAATAGGATAATATATCAAAAATTAAAGTACTGAAAGTAAAGTAATCACGAGACGAGATTTTTATAATGGTTGAGCGATTTGTTTAGTCCACTTTTTAGTGATATTCCCCTAAACTGTTACCGGTATTCACTATGATTCAGTACTTACACTCGTGGTTTTATGAGGCCAACTCCTCTTTTACAGTACAACATGACCAATACACACAGACTAGTTCGACGTCTTGGTACACACGGACCAATTTTACAAAAACCTTACTTAGCTACTAGTAAGACTAGTGATGAGAACAAAGAGGATGAATAGCTGTGAATAGTCACACCCTAATAACTTTGAACATAAGCACTAACTTGGTACATTGGTTTCTCCGTAGTGCTTCATGAGAGGAAAGGTGCTTGTTTATGTAGAAATGTCTTCAATGTACATAAGCCCCCAACAATAAATAGCCTTGTCTTTTTAAGTGTCCAAGCCATCATACTCTGTTTTCTTGAGCTGCCAAAAGAAACTCAGAAGTTTTGATTGGACTTTATGACCAAGGATTGCGGCTCACTGTTAACCAAGGTATCCAATGGCTAAATGAAAAAGTTTCTACAAAATAGGCTACAATTTGTTGATCCAATAAGTAAGTAATTATCTCATAACATTATAGATAAAAACTTATAACTAATATGGAAGAGATTGGATGAAACCAAAAGAACCAGAACCATTTTAGCAGGCTGGTTTGCCCGTTGGTTGTGGGGCCAATCGACTGGACTCCCATCCGGATGGGACAGTCAGTGAAAGCCTGAGATACTGCAAGCCACCTCTGTTTTGCTCTGTTTTTGGACTTCAATGGAACACATGATACATACAAATAAGATTAAGGAATGTAAGAATCAATCAATTAATAATCAACTTTATTAACCCTAATCCAATACTTATCGCGATAGCATCGTTTTGTTTCATATCCATTTTATCATCAAGGCATCAACAACAAACATCATCAAAATCATATAGCACTTTCAGATCTGAAATGGGATATAAAAAGCTCTCGCCATTCGTACAAATCTTCTAGCATTGTAACCTAGTCCACACAGTGGATGGGTTATGTTTATGGTTGGCATTTCAGTTCTGCATAGCATTACAAAGAAAATTTATGTGGTGATGAGCAGAGTTGAGCTTTGATGTTTCCATATTGGTTATCTCAGTTACTTTTGAATGTCTTTTTGCTTTTCCACAACTGTGCTATCTTTTTGAGAAATATGCTACCAGCCTACCATGTTAACCTGTATGTTGAAAAGAACTGGCTCCTCTGAAGGGGAAAATTTTGGTTTGGGGTATTGGTCAGAGTTGCAATACTATGACGGGAAAACATTGAAATATACTCAACCAAATACAACCTACATGCTATTATGCTAACCGATGACCCTTGTATTTTTCAGCAAGACCACGCAATTCGGTCTCTGCTCCAGAATCGAATATTGAAGAAGGGGATATTATAGGATTGGCAGCAATAATGTGAAGGATATTCACAATTGTGGCAGATTCCTTTGTACAGTGACAACTTTTAACTGAAGGCACCAACTATTTTGGGCAGAAGTCTACAAAAGGTTTTCTTTTTCCGGATCAGGAAAGTCTACAAAGGTTATGAATGTAGTTTACCTCCTTGGCTGTCCTATTTGAAATTTTGGCAGGCTGTACAATACACCGAATATCAGTTAATTGTGTCGGCTCTCAACTTGAGGTTTTTGAGTTATTGAGTTTGTATAGTACATATTTGATATGTATGCCTTCCAAATGAAGAACGTGCTGCCTTGTTCTCATTGCAATTTATATACGATGCCTACAGATGGTTTCTGTGCTTGCAGTGGTTTCCATAGGTTTACTTGTGTGAATGAAAGGCACTATCTATTCACTGCATTTTTCTTTTTCTTTTTCCCAGACATGCACAAAGCATTAGCTACTTATCTTGAAATTTACTTATCATTCTGAGGGGTATCGATTTTGGATTCTCAGCTTAGCCGTAAATACATCCCGGCTTTTGACCACGTAATGGTACCCCATTTTCATGAAAAAAAAAAAGTAGCTATATCATTTGGACTGGAGATTAGGCACTGCTTTGTTTGTTCATATGGGAAAGTTGTAGACTTTTAGCATAGCAATGCCATCCTCTCTCTTTTTTGGCTGGAGAACCTTTACATAGTGCAAGGTCCTGAGCTATTATAAACCTTCAAATCATTTGTTAATGATTATTGCCAATCTGCAATGACACGAGATGAATGAATTCTTATTCTTCTTAGGGATTGGATGCCAATTCCCAGACAGACAGAAGTGGGTGCTTCCAATTAAAATCGCTGCCACTAGTTGAACTCGCAAGGATGCCATATTCTCCCTTCTTGTATTGAGATGTTCTAAAGATGCCACTTTCCCGATCTCAAAATCATATTACACTGTTTCCTTCCCACGTTCACTAGACGGCTGTTCTTTTATAGGCTCAAAGAGTGGACAGTGTAATTCTGAGTTTGATTTTGAATTTTCACAAAGATAGGGTCTATGAAAATATGTGAAACCCAATCTTTTCTGTACAAATGTGATGAAAAAATAAATAGAATAACAATAATTATACTCAAAGTGTCCATGTACTTAGATTACGTTGTCTTCCTATGTGATGTGTAAACATTTGTTTGTACTAAAAGCATGGGGGCATGTGTCACACGTCTTGGGATGTATTAGGGACCCTTTTCATATAAAAGGAATACTTTTGGACAAGTTAAGTCTCAAGTTTTCTATTATGTAATACATTACTGTATTATCTGTCTACGATACTATCAATAAAATTAAATTTATATTAAGATTAAAATTCAGTTATTATTCGCATTATTAACTTTGAAAAAATATGTAGGAATCATATGATAATGACAAAATATTTCAATTTAAAAATTGGTAATTTTCTTGACTTTCAAATTTTTTAATATTGTGGACATGACATGTATTAAGGGTATTTCTGCGATTATTTTGAAAAGATTATACCAAAAATTATCTGTCTTTCCTCTTGTATCTTTGATAATTAAGACGATCAATTGAATTTGTGTAATAGATGCAAATTTGAGTATGCCATAGTCATCAATAACGAAAATTTAGAATTGAGAGTTTGAAGATGTAACATGCTAGGAATGAAATGAAATGGTAATTTAGAGATATAAAAAACTGTAAAATTGTAAAGAAAGTTATAATCTCAATCGTTATTGTGAATATCTATTCTAATACGTACAGGAGAGTACTAATTCCGTTTCTCCTATTTGTCATTGTGTCTATTTTTTAATTTCTGCATTGCTCCCAAAAAATATTCTTAATTACTTTTAAATTACTTTGATCGCCCAATAATTTCCATTAACAACAGTGAAAAAGATAATTTATCTTCCACCAAATATTCTAAATAATTGTCCACCTCTCCAATTAACTCCTCTCACATCTTCCACTAACACTCCCAGGACAGTTTTTGTGTATATTTTTTTTTTTCTCTTTTTGATTATTGTGTATTTTTTTATATTAAATAAAGTTCAATTTACCCACGCAATCTGTGTACCCAACGTCTAATATCTTTTAAGTCTCTCACACTATCTTTCTTGTAATATAGATTTTTCTTGTAGCCTTTCTATTTTCCTTCCTTCTTTGTTATTGTATTCCTTTTGCGTGGTTAACTTCTGGCATCAGAGGGATGGCAGCTTAAATTATTTTCCCCAGGATTTTATTTAAAATTTAAATTATACTCTTTCTTAGAAGCGTATGTTCTGTAATTGCCACTTAGTAGATCTTTCACATCAGAAATTCCATTTCCATACTTCTACTGTGTACAACCCATCTAGACAACTTCTAATAGTTTAAGTTCATTAATAGACTGTTTGTTTGTCCAGGGTGGACTACAAAATTCTGTAAAAATATGTGTGGATATGATATTCAATAGATATAAGTGGAAGGATGTCTTGTGTTTATTTCGAATGGTTATCTTAAAATATAAATTTTGATATGATGAGACTTGAAATTTAATTGTTCATTCTGCCTTTATCGCAATCCTTACATGATAAGATTGTCTTTTAATTTATTTACTCACTATTTTGTTTTATAAAGTAAAAATAAAAGATGAAACTAGAAAATATTAGTTAATAGCAACAAAACAATTATAATTAAATCTTTTAGGGCATTCTTCTTTCATTTATGTATGATTTCTAATAAAAATGCAACATTTAGGATTTTGACCTACCATTTGAACCTCCAAAATTTGGCATAGCCATTGTCCCACATAGAAATTAACTTTTTTTACAGGCAGCAAAAAAAAAAAAAGGGAAAGTTGAACTTTTTTAATAGTTTTTTATTCAAAATAAATTTATATTCGTTAATATAGTATCAAATTTTTGTAAATTATTTGTAACGCTCCAATTTCTTGAAATATTAATTTATACTTTTTTATATCATTTTATTTGTCAAAATAATAATAAAAAAGAAAGCCTTTTTATTTATTAATATTTTAAATAGTTTAAACGAAATACAAAGTCTGAAGTGGAAATGACTTAAATATCCCTTTGCGTTTACATTGAAAATTAAAATAATTAACAGAGCAGACTAAGTGTAATATAGCCACGCGTTGAACTCTTCCTCTGTGACCACCATTTCCTTCTGTTGGGACAAAAACTCTCTCTGCTCGTCTCTATCTTATATGAAATGTTAGGAGCAGAGAAATTGCTCCAATAAATAATTAAACCCAGTAGTAAACTTTTCTCGAAAATCAAACTCAAAAAAGAATCAAACATGCAATAGGATATACTTCTGTAATTGAATAAAACTAAGCAAGTTAAGTAAACATATAGTTATGTTATATTTTCATTCTTTAATGTTTTTAGAAATTCCACGTTGGAACTCTGTAACATACCCAACTATCTAGCATCAGACACTCGGTTGATATTGACGGTGTCCTTGGGGCCGTAAATAGAGGTTGTGTACTCGATTTGAATACCAACCCCACAAGTAAGAAACATTCTACTATTCACTCGGGTCAACAACCACCTCACCCTCACTAGATTTGCCCGAAACGCGACATTACTAGGTTAGGTACGAACGAACCTTATCCGCTTTCTCTTTATCGGTTCAAGGACACCCAAGACACTATCTATCACTCCTTAGGAGTCTGGAGCTGCCTTTGCAGATGTCCATAAGGTCACCCTTAATTGTCTCCTACAACTCCTAGTTGGGATCCTTAAACGAATGGGATGACGCCCAAGTGGGACTCGAACTCACATGGCCCGATGGCCGATGGGACTTGAACCTAAAAATTGATTATGCGGGACTCGAACCCCAAATTCACCATTGGCATGACGGCTTGCAATTCTGCTTATCATCTATTTATTTAACCATACGTGCATGTTTCAACATTGTTCCACTACCTTATAATGAACACCCGATATCCTCCACTATCTAGGTGTTGTTCAAACCGGTGTTCCTATCATTGACTCTAGGTTTTCCCCAATCAATTCCAATTTTAAATGTTATGTTCATGCTACTGAAATTTCGTAACATGGCGTCTGTATCATAATCAAACTGGCAACACAAGGCTACATGGCAGCATGATGGTTGTAACCCATTTATCCAACAACACCTCGTGTAGCACGATGGCAAGACCTGGAATATCCCACTGTGATTGCAATCGAAATAGGATAGTCTTCCACAATATTTAGTACTTATCTTTTTCGTATTTTATTGTCTTCATATTTATCTCTTACTTAGTATAGTAGTTATCTATTATTTATGTAGTCTATTTAATCCATGTATTGTACCTGTTTTAATTCAATTCAATATAGCATAAGATCCCTTTTCTGGTTTCATGGTATCAGAGCAGGTTGATGGCAAAACCTTAGCATTTTTTGTTGCAAACCAAACAAACGTTGCATCATTTTCTCTTTCTTGCACCTACCAATCGCACCCCTCTCTCACTGTTGAACTTCTATCAAACTTCGGCAACCTCCTACAACCATAGATCTCTCCCTTTCTAACTCGCCGAACAACCCTCTTCCACTACCGAACACCGGTTGACCTTCAGCGACCATCACTCTCTCTCTCTCTCTCTCACACACACATCGGACAACCCTTTCTCACTAACGCACATCTACCGACCTCTGACAACCATAGATCTCTCCCTCTCTCACTCATTGGACATCCCTTAACTTCTGGCGACCCTTGCCGAACCTTCAAAACACCCAAACTCAATCAGTTTAGTCAGAACAGAAGTGCTCTCTCTCTCTCTCTCTCTCTCTCTCTCTCTCTCTCTCTCTCTTTTGCAGACTCTCTGAGGGCAACAGTAGATTCCTCTCTCCCTCTCCCTCTCGTCAGACAACCAGCGATCACCAGTGGTCATCTACAACCTCTAGCAACCCTCACCGGACTTGTCTCGTACTCCGGTGACCCTTGCTGAACCTCTAAAATGTAAGGGCCCAATTTTTTTTTTATTTAAAGGTTGGGAATATCGTTAATTATTTTGTATTGAAAAGTATTACGTAAATTGGATGATTGAATATGAAGAGGTGAGATGAGAAGTGAAAGAAGGGTGGGGAAGGCATTAAGTTAGGCTCTTAGCCATCCAGTCAAGCTCCAAAGCCGTCTAGTCAGGACTTGAAGCTTCTAGTAAAAATTTTTGAGATTTTGAGACAGAGACCAAACCTTACCGATCAGGATTCAAGCATCCAGTCAGGTCTTTCAATTCAAATTCAGCATCTAGTCAGACCATCTAGTCAGATTTTGGTTTTTCTTTGGACATTTTTTGGTCAGTAACAAAACCTGACCGGTCAGATTTTGGACCATCCAGTCACCCGATCCAGTCATAATTTGTTATTCGCTTTTTTAAAAAGGCCATATCAGATTTTTTTAAAGGAGATCTAATTTTTTTTTCCCAAAAATATTTTCCTCTCCCCCCCTCTCTCTCTCTCTCTAAGAGGCATCTTTCTCACCAAACTCCCACTCCAAACTCTTGATTCCTCTACAAATTCTTCAAATTCCTTCAAGATCCTCCACTCATATCTCAAGATTGGGTAATATCTCAAGTTTGGAGACATAATTTCACTTGGAGGGGTTTCTTTGGAGTTTCTCACCACTATTGGAGCTCAAGTTTTGGAGCAAATAACTTAAGTTAGGGATATTTTTTTCTTGATCTATGGGTTTATGTCTTGTTTTGACCCATATTTCTTGGTTTTGCATATTATTTATGTTTTTGGTCACCATAGCCATATTGTGGGGTTTTTCCCTTTGGGTTTGTGTTTAACTACGAAATCTTGGTAATCACTCCAACACTTTTTCTTTCTTTGAACAGGTTGTCTTTCACCCTAAGGTGGGGTTGCCTATGTGTTTATTTAAAATCGTATCTTTGGATATTATATCGGTGAGTTTGACCACAATTTGTGGTACAATGAGTGAGATCTTGCCTTTTAATGATATTTATGGATTTTGAGACTTACATAGCATATTGTGGGTTTCGTTTGCTATTTCTTCACATTGTGGTTTTTTTTTTGGGTTTGTGGTTTGAGTATTGGGTTTTGGAGTCTACCCACCATCTCTCCCTTCTTCGTGTGGATTTTTTTCATTTTTCCTAAGGTTGGGCTTTCTCAGGTGTTTAGTTAAATCGTATTTAGATTTTGTGAGTACTGGACATTAGTTGGATGGTAATAACCATATGGGTCGTGAAACATACATTACGAATTTAAAATCTCATATGCATGTGACACGATGCATTGTGGTCTAGCCTCCGTTAAGAGATGTGCTAGTGGTAAATGAACTATGATTTAGTCTCCGTTAGGAGTTGCGCTAGTGATACATGAATTGATGCTAGCGTCCTTAAGGAAGTGGTGCTAGTTATCAAATTTGGCTAATTTCTCGAGAGAATCGTGCTAGTAAGATGACATGACTTGCTTGGCCACCTTCGGATGAGGTACCGTCATTGACAATAGAGTTTGAACGGAACCTACAAAATAGTGAAATGGTCTAGCTTCCACTCAAAATTGTGCTAGTAGATGATGATTGGTATAGCTTCCATTCGAAATTATTCTAGTAGACGACATGAAATGGTATAGCCACTGTTTGGTTGTGTGCTAAGTGGGAAAAAGTAAAGAAATGAAATTTGACATGTGAATTGTTAATTGGTTATTGGAATTTTTATGCCGTAATATGAACTATGTAATGATTGTTGAAATTGTTGTACCGCGATATGAACTATGAATTGGTTATTGAGATTATGGTACTGTGAGATGGACTTGTTAATGTTGATATACCTTATTGCATTGGTTGACGAATGTTTATGAATACGGATTTGAGGAACTATTGAATTGTAGAACAAACATTTGGATATTGGTTTAGTTTGTTGCTCGGTCGAGTTTTGTTCTTTACTTACAAAGTTGTTGGTTGTCATATCATATGTTATATCATCTCGTATTCATATAATGTTGTTGTAGATATTCTTACTGGGCTCTATGGCTCATTCCTTTGTTTTTAGGTATTGTTCCGGAGTTATGACATAGATTGCTTGGAGTGCATGATGATACATGCTTTTAGGAGACATCACAATAGATTTTGTTTAGCCTCTTTAGAACTCACTTTTTGAAAAATGTAATGTGACTCTCTTTTGTTAAATTTCAGTAATTTGAAGCAAATTTTGTGTTAATTATTCAAATTGATGTTTAGGGTTATTTGGGCCGGAGGTGCCCATTTAAAAATTTTGATACTCTGATTAAACTCATGTGGGCTATTAATGAAAATGATAATTTGAGTTGATTGGTGAGATTAGTGAGGTTTTTGTATTAAATGTATTTTGTTATATTGTTTGAAAATAAGGGCGTGACACGAAAGACCATATCTCAGTTGGTTTGCACAGTCTTTGGCTGTTTTCCTATCAGATTGGACCGATTTCAACTTCATCTATCTTCGACATGTATTGCCAACCCCTTCTTTGTATCTCCATTGACTCTCTCCAGCCTTCTGTGAACTCAGGTGCCTTGATCTGTACGTTTATATGTCTTTTCATCATGTTTGAGGATAAAACACAAGCCACAAGTATTTGGTTGACTGGCCATAATTATTCGTATTGGTCCAATATCATGAAAAAGTTCATTGTTGGTAAGGGATTTTGGGAATATGTAGATGGCTCAATACTGAAGCCATCTGATCCCAAACAAGAAGGTTATGCCACTGTTTTCACAAAATAGGATATGGAGAATGCTCGAGTTCTTACTTGGGTTCATAACTCAGTAGAATGTATGAACTTTTCTGATATGATACAACAAAGAAAGTATGGGACTATTTGCAGACCATGTATGTGAGGACTCGAGATTCGACCTCTTGTTATTATTTTTTTTAGTTACTCAATAACTAGTGATTTTAAGTTTAATATTCTGATTATGGTCTTATTTTAATGGTTTAGAACGTTGTGGCCCGATGCGTGAGTGTTATGAACTTGGGAGGTTAATGTAATTAATCGAATTTTAATTATATAACGATTAGAAAATCCTAAAATCAATTTATATAATTAATACGCAACTTTTTTATTAAGAGATCTCTAACCCTAAAAGCTTGAGGAGGGAGAACGAGTGTCTAGACGAACGATTCATGTGACGCAATCAACTAGAGAGTTGTAGAAGACATCGAGAGCTTCGAATAGAGTCCGAGAATAGTCTTATACACGGAGTATTCGTGGATCTTTCGACTATTTTGTCGTTTCTGCGTTTTAATTGTTTGAGGTAGGATTTCATGCTAATTTACATTGAAATATTACATAGACTATGTTTAATTCGATGGTATTTATGTGGTTTTTGGCGTATGTTAGAGTTATGCATGTTCTGTGGTGATTTCGTACGTATTTGAACAGATCAGTTGCAGAAACAAAGGCAAAAAACATAATCTATTCGATAGAACAGAATTCGAAAATTTGCCTAGGTCACTCGAGCGACCTTCTTAAAATCTCGGCACTATATTTTGGACTGTAGACTTGTTTTGGCCACTTGAGCGACCTCCTGGTCGCTCGAACAGCCTATTGAAAAACAGAATCTGTATTTTTATTCACTCGGCCTATTTCTTGTCATTCGAACCACATGGGGTTAGTGTTTGAGTTTGGTTTTGACTAGTAGTGGTACATATGAGTATGCATGGACATTGGACATTTGGTAGGGGATGACCCGTCAATATGATAGCCCGTAAACTCTACATAGGAGTCTTTGAGATTCCTTTAGTGAAAGACCGCAAAACAACTAGGTAAAGAAATGGTCCGACGGTCAGAGCGGCCCGTGAACTCTATAATAGGGTACCCGATATGGGCAGCTCACGATGCACGACCATCAAAATTATGCTTGAGTCGCCTAATAGCATGGTAGTGTCATGGATATTAGTTGATGATTTATATTGTCGTTGTGCACATTATATTGTTGAATATGAACATGCTTTATTCACTATTTCGACATTGTCAATATGATTTTCTACTCGAGTTTCGGCTAATATTTTTTTGTAAACAAATAATTTACAGGTGTTGATATGGAATCAAGGACATAAGCGTTAATTCTGAAGATGATTCAACATAATAGATAGAATTTCCACTATTTGCAATACTTATATTTAGATATTCAATGAGAGATTTTTGAGATTTTATTTGTTTATTTGTTCAGGCATTGTGGGCATGTTTCCGAGTAGTTGATGTTCAGATTAGTTAGATGGACTAATTGTTATATGTCACATGATTGTCAATGGTCGGGATTTATTTAGGTTTTATTGGAATTAATGTTATGTTTAATGTTGGTTTGCGTTGTTTCATTGTTTATTTCATACCCTTAAAGTTTGGGGTGTGACAATGTACCTTGAATCAAATTTTGCCAAGCAATATGAACTCGAGATATCTATTCAGAGTTCCACTCAAAAGGATAAGTCGATTCAGGAATTCTATACGAGATGACTAATTACTCGAATCAATTAGCTCTTTTGGAACCCGTCGATCTCCAATTACTTGCTAGCTATGTGCAATACCTTGAGAAGCAACGCCTTATCCAGTTTCTTATGGCTCTTTGAGATTAGTTTGAACCTCTTCGCGGGGCTATTTTGCATCGGTCTCCCTTACATTCCATTGATGGGGCAGTTCATGAACTAATTGCCGAGAAAACTCGATTTAAAATCTTTTATGTCGTCTCTCCCGCTTAGTCTGTCTTTGCTACCCTAGTAGCTCCATCCAGTCAGCATTTGACACCTTTCCTACCTACTACATCATCACATCTAATTCAAGTTACTGGAAAGCCAAACCATAAGTTGTTATGGATGAATGTAGCTTCTGTCATCAAAAGGGACACTGGAAGAATGCGTGACATAAGCTTGTACAACCTAAGGAGTGTAATTCTTCTCATTCACCTCGTCCACCACCACACTCTCATCATCCTCTAACGGTTCTTGCAATTTCTACCCCTAGCAGTGATTCATCTTCCCTTTCCTTTGAGCAGTATCAGTAGTTTCAAGCATTCCTAGCTACAACTGAAAAGGGTTACAAGCTTTTACTATGACCACCACTCACTTAGGTTTGCATGATTCCAACCCACATGTATCTCTCCCACCACATGGATCTTTGATTCTAGTCCTTCACATCATATGACCCCTAATTTGTCTCTCCTTAGTAATTGTATTTCTCCTACTTTCCTTATTACGATTGCCAACGCC
This sequence comes from Arbutus unedo, assembly GCA_014822125.1. Lineage (NCBI taxonomy): Eukaryota > Viridiplantae > Streptophyta > Magnoliopsida > Ericales > Ericaceae > Arbutus > Arbutus unedo. The sequence continues at coordinate 38,900 of JABCMJ010020112.1, read as the reverse complement.
AACGGTTTTTCTATGCATGTTGTTTCTGTTGGTTCGATTCTTTCTACCTCATCCCCTTTACTGTCTATCCCCAATGTCTTTTATGTGCCCCAATTGTCTTTAATTCTTCTTTAAAAAAGCCAATTATCTGATTCAGGTTTTGACGTTTTGTTCTCTTCTTCTGATTATTTTGTACAAGATCGGGTGTCCAAAAAGTAGATTGGGACTAGCCGTAAAGTTAGTGACTTTTACATTCTCGATAGCCTGCATATTCCTATAGCATCTCCTTCTGCTGCCTTCTCATCTTTCTCTTTCGATAAGTAATCTTCTCCTTTTTATCTTTGGCATTCATTAGGGCATTTGTCTAGTGAGCTTCTGAAATGTTTAGTTAAAAATGGTCTTTTGGATAGCATTTCTATTAGTGATATTTCTAAGTACAATGGTTGCAAGTTTGCTAAAATGACTGCTTTTCCATTTAATAAAAGTACTTCTATTTCTACCTTTCCTTTTCATATGATTCATATTGATTTGTGGGGTCCTTCCCCAATTGCAACCAAAGATGGGTCTATGTATTATATTTCTTTTGTCGATGATTATAGTCGATACACCTGATTTTATTTACTGACCTACAAATCTAATTTTTTTTTAAATTTATCGTAATTTTCACACCATGGTCAAAACTCACTCAGATGCTTGTCTAGAGCGATATAAAGCTCTCCTAGTTGCAAAAGAGTTTGTTCAAGAATATGGAATTGATTATGAGGAGATTTTTGTTCCTGTTGCTAAGATGACCACGGTCTGCACTTTAATATCAGTGGCTGTTGTCCACCAGTGGCCTCTCTTTTAGTTGGATGTTAAGAACACCTTTCTTAATGGGTACTCGTTTGAAGAAGTCTATATGCGTCCCTCTCCGGGACTTTCTCATCCTTCTGAGCTTGTTTGTTACCTTTTTCATGCTCTGTATGGTCTAAAATAGTCTCCCCATGCGCAATATGAGCATTTTCACTCAATTGCTCTCCAGATCAGTTTCAAACCTAGTCAACATGACGCGGCTCTCTTTCTTCATCATACCACTATGGGGCTCGTTCTTCTACTGTTATATGTGGACGACATGATTATCACATGTTCTGATTCTGCTGCAATTATTAAGATGAAACCCATCTCTTTCGTGAATTTGAGATGAATGACTTAGGACTCTTCTGTTACTTCCTGGGTATTAAGGTGGCCTCATCTCCCAAAGGCTATCGTTTATCCCAGACTAAGTACGCCCACGATGTCCTCCATCATGCTCATCTCACTGATGACAAGGTTATTGATACCCCTATGGAATTGCATGTCAAGTTCTCTGCTTTCGATGATGTTCCGTTGGATGATCCTATTGAGTATCGTGAATTGGTTGGCTACTTGGTGTATCTTACCGTGACTCGCCTTGATATTTCTTATGTTGTTCACATTATTAGTCAATTTGTTTCAGCCCCATGTTCTACCCATTAGGCTAATTTATTGCGGGTCATGCGATATATCCGTTCTACTAGCTACCAATGTTTACTACTCTCTTCTACTCGAGTTTGACTCTTTGAGCCTATGTTGACGCTGATTGGGCCGGTGACATCCATGATCAAAAATTCACCTTTGGTTTTTGTATCTTTCTTGGTGATTCTCACATCTCCTGGAAAAGAAAGCAATAATCTGTCATTGCTAGATCTACTGCTGAAACTGAATATCATGCTATGGCTCAGGCTATTGGTGAAATTGTTTGGCTCTGCTGGCTTTTGTCTAATACATGGATTTCTCTTGATTCTCCAACACTCTATATTGTAATAACAAAAGTGGCATTCAGATTGCTCACAAGTCGGTATTTTATGAGTGAACAAAACATATCGAGATTGATTGTCACTTTGTTCATCACCACCTCTAGTCCGACACCATTGCTCTACTGTTTATTCTTGCCTCACTTCAGTTGACCGATTTCTTCACTAAGACTCACACGACAATTCGATTTCACTTTCTCCTTGGCAACCTCATGATGTTCTTTGCCCTCACATCCTGCGGTTGGGGGAGGGGGTGTGGAATATGAATGCAATAGGAATAGTATCCCATAATATTTAGTATTTATCTTTTCTGTATTTTATTGTCTTCATATCTATTTCTTAGTTAGGATAGTAGTTATCTATTATTTTTGTAGTCTATTTAATCCATGTATTGTACCCATTTAAATTCAATTTAATATAGCATAAGATACCTTTTTTGGTTTCACCCACATCATTAACTTAATCAGAATCACGCATATATATTTACTTTATGATATTTGTACTACACATGCATCATCTATCAAAGCATACCCACGTGGTCAAACCATGGTTAAACATGGTCAATCTGATGTCACAGAATTCCACAGGAACCCGTGGACTTACACAAGTGCGGTGAATGACTGTGTAGTGTGTTCATGCAACCAGGGTGAGTTTACGAATCTCAGAATATCCTCATCTTTAATCCAATGCTAATGATACTCAGACCTTAGATCAATCTTCGAGAAACATGTCCCTCCCCTCAGCAGATCGAATAGGTCATCTATCCTAGGTAGAGGGTACTTATTGTTTATCATGACTTGGTTAAGTCTATGATAGTCAATACACATCCTTAGTGTTTTCTCATCCTTCTTTACCAACAGTGTTTGTGCTCCCCACGATGATGTACTTAGTTTGATATATCCCTTATCAAGTAGCTCTTGAAGTTGCATCTTTAGTTGTTGTAGCTCCATCCGATATGGTGCCATGTATATAGGTATTGTACCACGTTGCAATTCAATTGTAAAGTCCTACTCCCGCTTTGTTGGTAAACTCGATAGCTCTTCTAAATATACGTCTGTAAACTCACATACAACTTTTGACAATTCCAAATCCTTCCTATCCAACTATTTCAACTTTAGACTCGCTAGCCAATGAGTCAATTGATTGTGTCGCCTTGATTGGAACGTTGAGGCCGGATCTTGGCTATCCCCCTTAAATTTGAAGCACAACCAGTTAGTTGAATAGTTAGTCACAATCTTTCGGTGATAATAGATCACAACTCTATAGGCTTACAACCAATCCATGCCTAATATGACGTCAAAATCTGCCATATCAATGACTTGCAAGTCACAAGTCAAATGAAGACCTGCTATCTCTATGTCACAATCTCAGCATATCCTACTCACTATTACTTGCCCTCATAGAGGTGGCGTTACATACATCGACGTGTTTAAATCCTCGATCTCTAACCCCAATGATTGTACACATGCGGTAGATACAAAAGAGTGTGAAGCACCAGAATTGAATAATGCTTGCACACAAGTACTGAATAACATAAGTATACCTTGTATAATTGTGGGGTCATACGCCTCTTTTTGCCTTTGTGGAGTTAAAAATCCTACCTCCCGAGGCCTAATTGCCTCCCTTGTTTCCCCCTACATTCTAACCTTGTCGGAGTTGCCAACTGCCTTGTTTGTTCTGCCCAGTCGACTGCTTGCAACCATTTATCTGCCTACCCTATTGACCCTCCCTACTATTCTTGACATCTCTGAGGGTGTGGGAAATCTCTCGTCATGTGGCCCTTCACATTGCAATTGTAGCACATGATGTCAACCTTACTCCATACGAATCCCTAAGACTACCCCTGACTATTACCACCCGTCGGCAATTGATTTCTTTTTTGATTGGTCTGCCCAGTTCTCTATTGTTGCTGCTGCTAACTATAGAGCTTGATTTGCACAAAGCCCCAGTTATTGTTTTCTTCAGTTTGAGCAGGTCCTGTTGACCCCATTTGCGCCTTCCTTTTCTGGTCCCATAGTTGACGGGAATCTAGTGCTTCTCGCTCCAGCATGAGCACATTGTTGACGACCATTGCATAGGTCGTGTCTCTATGGGATATGTCTTTTCCCTGATTATCGGGTTCAACCCCGTTTAAATTATCCGGACCTTGCTTTGTCCGTTGGGCACCAGAGCTAAGGCATGCCGGGACAACTCCTCGAATCGAGTTGCATATTGGGTGACATTCATGCTGCCTTGCTTCAAGGGCATAGGAAAATACTTTCCCAAGAACAGCTCCTTCAACTCAGTCAAGGTCAAGATTTTAGCATCGTGGGTGGTTTTGATGACATCTCACCAAAAATCAGCCTCTCCTCTAATCTAATGGGTCGCCATTGGAACTGTATCCCCGTCCTCAATGATCTTCATGCTCCCAAAAACCTTCTCCATTTGTTTGAGCTATGTCTCAACAGCTGCGAGGTTGGGTTCCCCATTGAACACCGCAAGACGCTGCTTGCTGAACTCAAACAATAGCATACCCTAAGTCAGAGAAGCTCTAGGTAAAGTGTTCTGCATCTAAGGGTCAAATGCCATGGGTGACAGGTTCTATACTGACGGTGGGTTGGGTGCATGTTGTTGTTCAGGCACCTAGTGTGCTGGTGGTGGCATATAAGGTGATGGTAATGGTGTTCCTTGTGCCAATGGTGGCGGCACATACTATGTAGCCCTTGATGATGACCCCCAACCTAATGATGACCCTGAAGAACATGGCGAGGGTGATAGCCATACTATCAGTCGACGGGATGGTCATTTGTGTGTTCAACAAATTCCTCCAAGAGTCCAACAGCTCCTTGATGGAGCTATGACAAAGCAGATAAGGCAAATGAAGGCCCATTTGGATAGTTTAAGGCAGGTGATGGTTAAGGCCCTAGCATTCATGGAGGAGGTCGTTCAGACCACTGATCTACCTTTTACTGCTGATGTAATGACAATACCTCTCTCACCAAGATTCAAAGTCCACTAGATTGACACTTTTGATGGAACTAGAGACCCCTTGACCACTTAGAGACATACAAGTCTCTAATGCTTTTATAGGCTATCCCAGATGCTATCATATGCAGAGCCTTTCGGATCACGCTCCGAGGGGCTGCTCAAATATGGTTCAATAAATTGTCACCTAGAACTATCAACACGTTCAGACAGCTAAGCCAGCGTTTTGTCAGCTATTTCATAGCAGGGCAGCAATACAAAAGACCAATAACTTATCTGCTTAATGTGAAGCAAGCCAAGGGTGAAAGCGTTAGGGACTTCACCACCATATTTAAGAGGGAGTCCATGCAAGTGGACAACGCAAAGGATCAGTTTGCCATAGCAGCCTACATGTTAGGACTTCAGCCTAGGTCATTTTTGTTTTCACTATCCCCTGATCCACCATCCATCATGGCTAAGCTCATGCTAAGAGCATAGAAATAGATGAATGTAGAGGATACATTGGCCACTCGTCACGAGAGGGAGGTTTAGTTTAGTAGCCAGTATGGAGAATCCCAGCAGACAAGGGAGAAAAAGCAACGCAATAGTGGTCAGTATCGACCTGAGGAGTCCTTCAGGGGTAAGCGAGTAGACCAGAGAGATTCCTCAAAGAGAGGGATACCTACTAGGATGTCTTGGGATTATACTCCTCTTGTGGCCTCTATTAACCATGTTTTGCAAGCGATTAGTGATATCCAGAGCTCATGCGGCCAAGAAAGATGAAGACACTGGCCAAGAAATGTTCTTGGAATAAATATTGCAGATTTCATCACGATCATGGTCATGACACAGATGATTATATTGAACTCAAGCAATAGATTGAAGGGCTGATTAGGCAAGGGAGGCTTCAACAATTTGTTCGGATGGAAAACAACCCATCAAGGAGGCTAAAGGATAAAAGGAAACCTAGAGGAGATGGGGATCATACGCCTCTTCCCCTTCCTCCTCCTTGTCCCATAGGAGAGATTCATATGATACTTAGAGGGCCAGGAATCAGAGGATATTTTTAATCTATGAGGAAGTCATACGCTAGAGAGGTGCTTCGTACAAAGAGACTTGGGAAGTAAGCCGAGATGGAGACTCCAATTATCCAGTTCACGGATGAAGATGCAAGAGGGTTCTCCAACCCCATGATGATCTAGTGGTTGTGATGGTGATATTAGCCAACTACATGATAATAAGGGTACTCATAGACATGGGTAGTTCTGCTGACCTAATCTTCTTGCTTGCATTTGAAGGTCTTAAACTTGGGAGAGATACGTTTAGGCCAATCAAATCTCCGCTTATTGGATTCTCGAGGGAGACGACCCGCCCTGTAGGGATTGTTACACCGCCTGTGATGGTAGGGAATGAGGACAAGAATGCAACTGCTATGGTTGACTTTCTGGTACTTAATATAGGGTGCAAACCCTCAATAAGTGTAAGGCTGTAGCGTTGACTTATCACCTGAAAGTGATTCCATACCATTAATAGGATTGGCAAGATCAGAGGAGATTAGAGAAGAGCACGTGAGTGTTACTTGACTTCTATGAAGTCGATGAGGGAAACATTTATTGTTGATGGGATGGATGTGTGAGATGAGGATAGACTTAGGCAAAGGGAGCCTGTGGAAGAGTTGGTGGAAATGCCAGTTGCTGAGGGAAGAGGCAACATAGTTTTTAGGATAAGGTCAAAATTGTGCCCAGCTGAAGTAAAAGTGTCAATCAGTTTTTTGAGAGGTTATGTAGATGTCTTTACGTGGTCTCGTGAGGATATACCAAGGATTGATCCCAATGTGATGGTTAATGGACTGAATGTTGACCTCAAGCACTTACTAGTCAAGCAAAAGGTGAGGACCTCCCCCTAAAGAGAAATACAGCTATTGCAGGGGAGGTTGAGAAGTTATTGAAGGCCAAATTCATCCGAGAGGCCCAGTATCCGACATGTATCTCTAATGTGGTTTTGGTGCCTAAACCCATTGGAAAGTGGAGACTGTACATGGATTTCAAGGATTTGAACAAGGTCTGCCCAAAGGATAGTTTTTCTCTACCAAGGATTGATCTCCTAGTAGATTCTACGGCAGGCCATGAGTTGCTCAGTTTTATGGACCCCTTCTCAGATTATAATAAAATTTAAATGCTCAGCGACGATGAAGAAAATACCTCATTCATTACTGATCCTGGTCTATACTGCTATAAGGTGATGCCCTTTAGGCTGAAAAATATAGGTGCAACATACTAGAGGTTGGTCACCGTATGTTTCAACGCCAAATTGGAACGAATGTTGAAGTATACGTCAATGATATGCTTGTGAAGAGCCTAAAAGGACATTGATGATTTGAGGGAAGCTTTTGATGTGCTTAGAAAATACAAGATGAAGCTCTACCATTGGGGTTTCCTCGGGTAAATTTTTGGGACTCATGATTTCCTAGTAGGGAATAGAAGACAACCCTGAGATGATCAAGGCTATCATTGAGATGAAGTCTCCTAGGGGCACTAAGGAAGTGCAAAAGCTAACTAGGCATGTATCAGCCCTTAGTCGTTTTGTATCGCGAGCAACCGATAAGTGTCACGCATTGTTTCAAGTGTTAAAGAAGGCATTTCACTAGACTGAGGAGTGTGAACAAGTATTTCTTCAGTTTAAGGAATATTTGACTTCTCCCCCTCTCCTCAATCAAACAGTGGAAGGAAAAAACTTATATGTATAAAGGAAATAAAATAAATTCAAATAACACGAAGTTTAAGATACTAAAAATAGTAAATTTATCATTTTCAAATTTTCTTAAAACTTTTGGTCATAATTTTTTTATTTTTTAGATTACTCTTGTCAACACAAACTAATAGTTTATAAAACTATAATACAAAATTAATAAATGAATAAATTTAGTACATACAAGAAAATAAAAAAATTAAGTTAATTGAGCTTTAAGTTTATCGGTTTGGCTCTATTAACTCAAACTCAAAATCTCACATCACAAAGTGGTGCTACGGGGCCAACTTTTTGTGTCAAATTTTGAGATAGGAAGGCTTAAAGTTGGGGTTTACCAATTCCAAAAAAAAAAAAAAAGGAAATTGGGGATTTAGCATGTCACCAAGGCATTAGTATTAGAACTTGTTTGATTTTTGCATTAATAGTTTTTAATCTCCCATCTAAGATAAATTATTTATTTTATTTTATTTACAATTATTTTTCTTTTCATTTAATGATAAAAAAATAATTTTACATGCATATCTAAATTACATCCCATCCAAATTCAATACTAGTTAATAGTGGTTTTTCGATACCAAGAGATACAACTAAACACATACGCCCTATGTACAATCACATCGATAATCTTTGTGGTTTTACATGTCTCCTTTGCCCATCATAAATCTGACATTTTTTAACTCTTTCCATAATCAATTCGATAATTTGACGTGCACTTATGCTTTAAGTTTAAACAAAATAGGAATGTAACAAAACAACATATTTTGCCTATATTTTAGTCTCCTAATATTAAATTTTATTGTTTGACTCTTAATTTTAAACAACGCTAAGGATATGCAGAAACCATGTCATTTTGTATTTTGTAAGAACGTGCAAGGCAACATCAAAGATTGTGTCAAACCAGACCACATGCCCCTGGGTCATGAATTCTAAATCCTGGTCCTGGCCCTGTCCGGCTGTTGGGCGTTGGTGAGCGAGCGTGCATCATCCTATTAAAATGTTAGCCACCCATTCAAATTTTTAACTTTTAGCACAAAGTTTGATTTTACTCTAGTACAATATTTGACAATTCTACATTGTGGTTGTACTTGTGTGTCATATTTAGCTGTAACGGTGTCCAACCTTTGTGTTCACAACCTGAAGACACCACCACTTCATTGTTGGAGTTCCCTGGTATTTCATATCCGTCAACTACTTGCCGCTATTGAATGTGTCAATAAACCCTTGAGTTCCTTCAGCTTGTCTATATTTTCAGTTTGGGTATAGGCCAGCTGATTCTTCAAGGTAGCAATCTCCGTTTCTCTCTCGTACAATATCTTGCCCTTCTCATCGCACATCTGAGCTAAGTTTGACACAACTTTATCTTTTTCACTAAGAACACGCTTGGCCTCAGTTAGCTCATTCTTTAGTCTCAAATAGTTTCCTTTCCCCCTCTATCTTTGTCATCAGACGGCCACAAGGGCTTTGTGGACTTCAATCTTCTGCTCTTGTATCTTTGTAGAGTCTCTCAGACTTTGTATATGAGCATCACACACACCATCCTCCTATTTAAACCCATCCAATTCCTTCCTCGTAACAATTATCTGGTAATCTTTCTCATCTCTTAAGCATTCATGAGATTTGATCCTTCTCTCCAAAGCTACCTTCTCATCAAGAAAGTTCATGGCTTTCCTCACTATCTCGACCCCAAACACATTGGTCTGCAAAAGAATATATAGATTAGTGTAAAAGGTCAGGGATTCAGGAGAGACGTAAAGAAGGGATAATTACCCTACCAAGGTTAGATAGGAACCGCGCATGCAATTCTTCAGGGCTTAGAAGGGCCAATGTGCCCGGTCGTTTGGAGTGCTCTAGTTAGACATACGATCGGCAACTAGACCACGATTATTCAACACAGAAGCATTCTTGGGCCACTACTAGTGGTGGGGGTACGTGTTGAAGTAGAGGCATCACCTCCCTCCCACTCCACCCCCATCTCCCCCCCCCCCCAAAAAAACACACACGCGCACACACAAAAGGACCTCTTTGCTCTTCTCCAATTTTTCTGCTAGTGGCTGACCACCAGATTCTTCAACCAAATGCTCTTGACCCAGTATAGCAGCCACTTTGCTGCCTTTTTCGCCAATATCAGAGGCCATAGACTTCTGGCCTTGTTCAGTCTTTTGCTTCTTGGAAGGAGGGTCAGTGGGGGTATCACCCTGAAAGGTAAGGCTAGAGTCCAAGAAATTGGAAAGATCATTTGGGGGCCTCTTCTTGTCTGTCGTCTTGATGCCCTTGGACTTCTTAGGAGGCTTAGCTTTCCCTCTCTCCTTTAGTTCAGCCAGTCTGTCCCTGTTAGCAACCACCATCTCCTTGTCATCCTCTGAATACCAATGACATAAAAAGTAAGAGATATAAAGAATGGATAGCAATCAATTGGAAAGAAAACAATGTGTCCACTACCTCTCCCTAGAGCAAGAGCCTCACTTAATGATTCTGGACCGAACAGGTACTTGGCCAATGTTTTCGATTCCAACAACACGTGGTAATTGTGACAAGGGTAATTGATGGTGAGTTTAATCTCTTCCTCGATGTCCTGAGTAACATTTGATCTCTGCTTGCCTGTCCAGAAATAAAACATTAAATGCACATACTGAGAAAAAACCAAACGACTATAGCCAAGAGAGGTGCTTACGAGTAGGATAAGCCTCTCCCCAAAAAAAAATGAATCCTAGGGGAGTTGGTCATGTCTTCCCATATGGGGAGTTCCCATCCTTGGAAACGAAAAAGAATTTATCTTTCCAGTTTTGTTGGCTGATGGAAGACCGTCCAAAAGAGCAGGGCTACCATCCCTCCTTGAAAGGTAACACCAACCCTGAGCAGATACATTTATATTATGGGTGTAGAGAAAGGCTTCTGTACTCAATTGGGCCCTTACTTCAGTTGTTGCCTAGAGAACCCCACAACCCACTAAGATAAGCCAAGAATTGGGTGAAAGTTGTCCTAGGGATAGATTTAAATAACGTAGAGAAGGGAAACCGCAAGCCAACCTCAAAGTCGACTTTACACTGGCTGAACTTATCTGCAATAGGGGTGGAAGCTCTCTCGTCGACATTGGGAACCACTAAAATGATAGAATTGGGAATCTGGTATTTGACCCTTAAGGCCATGATTTCCTCTTCAGTGATGATGGAAGCGTACATGTCAACTTCGCAAGACGAGTACCTAAAACCATCCCTACTGGACGTGGAGAAACAGTAATAGCCTCCGAAGTAGATGCAACCCTAGTTTGGTCGATTTCTAACTCCTCGGAGGAGGAGGAGGAGGAGGAGGAAATTCTCGTAGGGTTTCGATGTTTGACCATCTCCTGAATGTAAGGAATGGCTAGGCTAATAATGTCGAAAATGCCTTTAAAGTAGGTCCCCTCAACTATAGAGGAGTGAGCTAACTCCTCAAAAATAGGGGAAGACGAAGGAGTATGCAGATAATAACACAAATGCATGAAAAAGAAACACCAGTCGTGTCCCAAGGCAAAAAGATCTAAGTTAAAGGTTATATGGTTAGCTAGTTCTAAAAATTAGGAGTCAGCAAAGGAGGCCGTACTTAAAAACGGATTACGACGAGCTAGAATAAATAGTTCAGAATTTGTAGTAAGAATCGCCAAGGTATTCGCTCAAGGAGTTCTATAAGCCAAGAAATGAAAATGGAAGACCAAGGGATGTTCAACAAGCCCTTTAACCGTATCCAAATGTGAACCGTTCATTGCGTTGCACGACCAAGGACTAGATATAAGCCACGTGTAATTAAGAAAATAGTCTGTGATGGCATTCAATGTTGCATGAGAAACGAGGCAAAAGCATAATTGTCACTTCTCTCTCCTTACTTTAATATTTCCTCATCCTCACAAGTGCTCATTAGGAAATACGAGAGTAGTTGATGACTATGAGAACTGACGGCACGTATGAGCATGTTTGGGTATGTGTGAACAAGATGGTCAAGTTTTCTCAGTCCAAGTATCACTTTAGATCAGATATCTCCTCGGCTTAAGTATCTACTCAGATCGAATATTATCTTCAATTTAGTTGTCTGTGAGGACTGAAAAGACTTTAGCATTTCTATAATGTTCCATGATGATCATATGACTATTTAGCCTTTGTTTGAATAAAGCTAATCCCTGAGATCACGGGATCTAAACGTATTGCCTGTAATAGTTTTCCCATCTCTATCCAATAACGGATAAGGATCACAGAGTCCATTTCAGTACTAATCCTATCCTCATGGAACTACTTCCTAAATACACTCCATGATGCCAAAAGATACAAAGGTTCCAATCTTCTATATAATCTAACATAGCTTTATGGTACAAGGTACGAAAATTCTAGTATTCTAAATACTTGCACTTCCTCTTCAATATTCTCCACTATAAACTCCAACTTAGACATCAAAGGAGTGTTGAAAATGAACCACACTAGTATCAAGTGTTTTGTAGGCTCTGGCGAGTGGGAAGCGTTCCAACCTGTTCTATCAAGACTATCATAAAAACTCAAGATTCGAAAAACCAATTCAAAAGAATAAGTGGAAGTAGAACTTGAGAAGACTTACTCTGGTTTTGGGTGCTTATACCAAGAGGAAGAACATGCCTTAGATAGGCACAAGCCACGGAACAATATTCACTGTTGTGGGAACAGAATTGAAGTGAATTAGATGGGAACTCTCTATCAGCTTCAGGTGGGAATTGAATTTTCCTTAACGTTGGGAAACATTCTAGGCTTGCAAATCCATCATTCATGTGATGAGGAGATGAAGAAAACCATAGTCGTAACTTTTGGACTACAATACTTTCAAGCCCACTTAGGACTTAGCCCAACAATCCAACCAAAAGACTTAGACCCAACCATGACAGAGGCTAGCCAAAACTCGATATGTTATTAGGGACTCATTGGGCCTATACCCAAATACAATTCCAAATTAACTGATATTGCCTTGCACATTCCTAAGGAACGGTATCGTTTCTTGTCCATCCACGTGTAAAGTCGTGCATGCCCTTGACATTGTGTTGCACGTTCCTAAGAGATGCACAACATATCCTAAGAACGTGCAAGACAATGTTAAAAACATGCAAGATTAGGCATGTCGACGTACAAGAAATCATGTTGTTCCTTAGAAACGTGCAAGACAACGTCAAAGGCATACATGACTTGGCATGTCAACGGACCAAAAACGATGTCATTCCCTAGATACGTGCAAAAGAATATCAAGAGCATGCACAACTTGGTATGTCAACTTGCAAGAAATCATGTCGTTCTTTAAAAACGTGCAAAGCAACGCTATGGGCACGCATGCCTTGTCAACAAGCAAAAAACCATATTGTTCTGTGCTCTGTAAGAACGTACAAGGTAACGTCAAGGATTGTGTCAGATCAGACCACACGCCCCTGGCTTATGAATTCTAAGTTCTGGCCCTGTCCAAGTGTTGGGTGACGGCGAGTGAGCGTGCATCCTCCTATTAAAAAATCAGGTTCTCATTCAAATTTTCAACATTCAGCACAGTGCCATTTTACTCTAGTACAATATTTGACAATTCTACACTGGCTGTACTTGTGTGTCATATTTAGCTACAAGGAGGGTCTCCAACCCTTCTGATCGCAACCTGAAGACACCACCACTTCGTGGAGTGCCCGTATTTCATGCCCGTCAACTGCATGTCGCTATTGAAAGTGTCAAAACCCGAAATTGTGTCTCTAGCAGAAATTGTTTAGGCAACATAATAGTGGCAAATAGAAACTCTGTTGAACAATTGTCAATACAACCTGATACCAATCCATCCATTCGAAATCATCACACAAAATTGAATCATGCTTGGGATGTTCTATTTTCTTTATTTCGGAGAGAAATGGAGGACTTGCACTGTGCATACTCGAGCCCTCAAAACTAGGGGATCAGAGTTTGAGCTTTTGGATCCTGGCCTATTTGAAGAAAGATAACCAACATGCACAAAAATTCCCAGCACATTTTCTGTTATTTCAGTAGTATAGCCAAAACCATGAGATACAGCAATCTGCAGGCCAATGAACAGTACAATTATTTTCACAATTAAATGAACTAATCAGTTTAAGAACCCCTAAGACAAGTCAGTCTATGGTACTATTAGGAACCACCAGAACAATCGTGCAGCCTTTACTTGCACTGTAGTTTGGAACCTCCGCTAGTAAGTGAAATGCCTCCAAAACTTGTATCTGCCGAATATTCCCCTGGGATGAATTAAGCGCCAAGGATCAGGTCACTTTCACTCAGCAACAGTCTATGATACAAGCCTGACTGAACACTTTAAGCTGGATAATTTACAACAATCTCTCTGCTATGCTAAACCATTAAACATGTTTAGAGTGTATCTTCTAATACATCTGGTACATGCAACTTCTCAATCGCAGCCTGCAGGTCAACATAGAATAAAAGTAGAACCGTTAGGAAAAAAACAAACTTCATATGTCAAATTACAGCGTCAGATAAGAAAACATTGTAAAGCAAACTCAAGAGTAACCAATGACCAAGGTTAAACGACAATGTGGCAGAATCCAATCCAGACTCGCCTCCACACTGCCAACTGCAAGAAAGACTGCAACCTAAGATCCTATTTTAAATACTTTCATTCGGCATAATAGGAAGAAATCCCACTCAGATTATGTAATTTATAGATGTGTAGTTACTTTCAGTTTGACGGTGTCAACTCACCCCATAAACCTGTACCCTATCCCTACTCCTCCCACGCCCAAATAACAGACAGTAAGAGAGATGGATTTAGGTAGTTCAGTAAGACGGCACTGATTTTTTCAAGTTCGGGTTTAGAAGTGGACTTATGGAGGATTAATGAAGGAAAATGGTAGGAAACTAAAGAAGCGAATTTAGTTTCTTTAGTGGCTTCAGTATCTACTCATCATTTCCTGTACCATTTTTTCCTCTCCACAAATATCCAAACAAAGCCCACTCAGAAAATAAGAAGTCATTATTGATAACTAGCAAGGGACATAGTTGTCAAATCACAAGTCATATTGCCTTTGCCTGAATCGTAAGTTGCAGGTCATAACTGTGAAAATATGTTACAAGAACCACTATGTATTTACTATTTAGTTATAAGAGACACGTTATAGATGCAAAAAATTACAATTGTAAGATGAAAAGTTTGTTTATATAGAAGATCGTGAAGTCTAATAGGTTCTTAGCTGCTTATATGGCAGAAACATGGGGAGTTTGAGGCCCCAAGCCCCATCGCATTCTATGATCCTACATAACATATTTGATTATGCTTACAAATGTAAACTGAGCCGGACCAGCACGAGATCTTTAGAAGTTGGCGAGTCCGGCACATCTAGTAGTCAGCACGAGCACAGCACATGTAGAAGCCGGCACAGGCACAGCACGGAACAGATACTTAAGTGGGCCTATTGGGCCATCATTCGGGCACGCAACACAAGCATGGCATTATGGATCGCATGATTTTGACAACTACGATGAGGAATGAAATTTAACATTGATTCCATGACCAAAGTTCCTTGTGCCAGTCAAAGTGTGGAAACATATGCTCATACCAGAGAATACATACATGTGGTTTGTGTGGTAGTGTATACACATGCAGACCTGTAAAGAATCCATGTCTGTTTAAAAACTAGTATCCAGTTCCAGAATCATATAGCAATAATTCATGCAAGTCACCTTGATGGTAGCAACGTCTGTTGCAGGTGGTTTCAAATCAAGAGCTAATCCAAAGTGAAGCATTGCCTTGTCGTACATGTTACTCCTTTTATAAATGTTACCCATCAAGGCATATACGCTGCTTTCTTGAGGGGCATACTCTTTAAGCTCCTCTAGGACTTTCAAAGCTTCATCAAAATTTTCTATGCTCACAAGTATATTAGCCTTCTGATACATGGGCAGAGGATTCTTCTTATCTGCCAAAATAGCCTTCTCCATCATATCTAAAGCTTCACCATTTTTCTGTCAGATGTGTAGAGAGAAAAATTCAGATAGCCACAGGAGATAAAACTTCATTTTTAAACTGGAGAACCACAATCAAGAAGGAATGCACCAACCCTTAAGGCGTGGAAAGCTGTTCCAAGATAAGACATTATAACAGAAGAATGGGGATTAATTTGGAAAGCCATGCGGAAGTGATGCTCAGAGAACTCAAACTTCTCTTGGCGAAGGTAGATCATTCCAAGTCCATACCAAGCATTATAGTGTCTCCCATCAATGCGAAGGGCACTGTGGTAGCTCTTAATACCATTCTCAAAATCCTCTAGCGCAACATATCTGTCGACAGAGATATATTGCAAATACTGAAATCAGGAAACTTCAAAAAAACAAAACATGGTCGTATCTGAATTTTCCTTTTTCCTATTTGAGAAAAAAAAGCCCTACTCATGTCCACAAAGGGTGTGCGCATAAGCAAATCTTGAATTCAGTTGCACGGCGCGTTGGAAATTTTTAAGAGCAGTTTCGTGGTCTTTCTGCAAACTATAACAATTTCCCATAGCACACCTGCAATATCCAGACAACAGAAAGTATAAGGATGAAAACCAAAGATAACAACGGGAAACTTTCATGCACCTCCAACAAACATATTGAAATGTTTCTTGAAGTGCCAAAACCACAAAATCTGCTCCAGCTGTTCACTCCTGAAACTAAGAACTATTACAGAGGCCTCTTAATTGATTATGTAGCATGCCATGGCAAGTACAATAACTTGCAAGCCCTGCACACCTTAGTTGCACCAAGCGGGAACAGTAGCGGAGGATCATAGAAGCTCCTTGTTTGCGAGAACCAATGGAGCATTTGGGAATAATTCATGAAAATATAGATATATAATACTAAGTAAATATTATAGTTTGTAATTCAAGTCAACTGCTAATATTGATTTAACGATTATAAGCAAATACTATGTTCACGCCTTCCTTCTTCTTCTGGGTGGTATGGTAACTAAACAGAAGAACCGCTATATCTAACGTAAACAAGGATTCGCCACCCCTATAGGACATTCCTACTAGGCTCCACACATACCCTGCTCAACTAATCGCCGTCTATAGAAACGGGAACCTATAGCTAGCAAAAACACAACTTTACCAGTTAAGCAGATAACACCAACATGAAGATTAAGCAGCTGACACAACCAAAAAGGGTATAAATCCACGAGACAAAAAGAACATATTTCTACTGCAATTAGCTTCACATATTGAATTTCTATCTAACAATGCAGTGAAGGAACAAAAAAATGAGTGGATTATTTGCAAGAAAACTGAAGCTGCACAAAGCTTAGATGTTTGATCGTAGTTACCAAGATTGAGGAGCTAAGCGGTCAGTTGATATCAGCTCCTGAGCCAGGTAACTTAACTTCATATCCTCCTTCAAATGCTGCAAGAAAGGCCAAAAAGAGTCAGAGAGAAAGACTTAAGCCTGTTGAGTAACAAGGTTCCCATGGTTGTCGGGTTCAAATGAAGCATATAGTTAACATCACCATCCTGAACAGTTATGATATTTTCTGCTTTGGGCTAGACCCTCAAATCGTTACTAATAAGGGAGGTTAAACCACTTGTATATTCCAACAACCTTTCAATGTAAGCAATACAGAAGACAAAACTTAAAAATCTGAACTTAAGGAACCCTACAAATCCACCACTAGGGGAAGAAAAGGCATCCACTCCAATCAATGCTCAATAAACTTGAAATTCATTCCATCCATTTTCAAAAATCTCTAGGTGCTAGTCAGACGGAAGATTTTTCATTATTTCTAAGAAAAAAATCCCCCCCTAACAAATTTGATTAAGAAATTATACAAGACTAAGAAGAAATGAATTAAGGCTAAGTGTTGGTATAAATATATGTACAATTATATATCACGAAAAATATAAAAATACAAATATATGTATAACTCAAATAAATACATATAATACAGTTTTGAAATATACTTTACTCAATTCCAAAATATTTTGAAATTTTCAAATCTCTCCCGCAAACTAGGCCCAACCAGCTGACTAACTCCCGAATAATTCAAAAACACCTAGATTCCACCTATACCATCATTCCGTGGGATTCCGATGCCGACTAGCACCTAGGCACCGCCTATGCCAACTTTTAGAACACTATCTAATCCTTCTTGTTCTCCGTCACTTTTTTAATCCAGATGAAGTGAGATAGGATGTAACATTCTTACCCTCACAAGGCCATGTATCCTCGTGTGGTGCACAGTGTAGCTCTTAGCCTTGTACAGTAGCAGCTCATGGGACTCAAGAAGTGGCTCGTACAGCTGACACTGGTTGTAACATCCACATCCCAAATAGTAACAATTGTGTCCACTTTGTACTAGAGCTTCGCGATTTCAACAACTGTCAGCAGTCAGGGACATGGACTTATTCATATAGTCCAAGAGCTTTTCCTCCAATGACCAGCCCAGCTATGCTTACGAGTAACTATAAAGAAGAAAAAGCTAGAAGAGAACACAACCTTGAACTTGGAATCTATGTTACAGTCTTACAGACTCTTTTAAAAGGTCAAAATATCATTGTTGGATGGTTGACACACAGTATATAGGATACTTGTGTCATAATTTGAGGTGCACATAATAGGAAGGATATTCTGCAAATTGAGTTCACCATAGAGCTATGCGTAAAACTCTTTAGAATTTTCACGAAATGCTGTGTGGAAAATATAGAACTGCCAAACGCTGTACTATACTACACTGGATAATAACGGGTCAATGTGCCCTTGAATAGGAATTAGATGAGTCAACACAAAGACACATTCTTGCACCCAATGTAATCTAGGGCCAGAGGCGAATCAAGCTGTCAAGCTCTCCCAACAGCTTACCATGAGAAACAGGCTTTACATAAGGAACCAACCAGCAAAAAACATTAATGCAACACACATGTTATAGACATTGTATAGTTCTTCTTTGTCTTGAAATTTATTCCAATGCATTAACTAATGCTATTTGTATATCTTGTATAATCCAAATACTACCCTACACTTTATTTTGTGCTTTGATTACTTTGACTGAACAACAATTTTTCAAATTAACCAATTTACATGTTAAAGTAGTTAAACAATTAAGCAAATTCAGTACTCGAAAAAATTAAGCAATTAACCACTCAACCAAATCGTAAATCAAACAAGGAACTAAGAAAGTTAGGTCATTAACAATAAACACTCATCTGCAAATTAAAATTTGACTTAAAATAAGAAAGCTTAGGTATCCATACTCAATTCACCAGGTAAGGCTGTTGCGTTCTATTTTTTGGGAGGACATTGATTGGACACATAGAATCACAACTGGTATCAATAGATCACAGGGTAGATTTTGTAAAATTCAAAAATTAAGCATATTTGAAAATGTAGGGCACCTCGCACACCTTGAGCACCTCGGCAACCCTTCATTACAAGCTGCCTCGCACCAGCAGTGTTCAGGGCTTGAGTTGCTCTAGTGCGTTTCATTACTATGCACACATCTTTTCCCAAAGTACTTGAATTTCAAGCATAATATCTTCGAATTTCAAACAAGGACTTGCATAGAAGGTTTTTGATAGTCGGATGATTTAAGAGAGTACTACTGTAGAGATCATGAATTGATTAACAGTGTACCGCTCCAAAGATCGCAAAAAAGAGATGATAAATACAGTATCTAAAAAATACGGCGTAAGAAGTAAGATATTGCATCTCACTAAGTAAGCAGTTTAAAAACAAATCCTCCGAAAGATAAGAAACTCACATATAGAACTGTGGAATGTATATCCATGCCTTCCAAACTGTAAGGAGATGCCAGACGGGCAAGACTGAAGGCACGATGAGCTTCTAGATAATCAACCAATTCAAAATATGATTTCCCCACCTGCACACGCAAAAAGGTTGTTGCCATTAATTCTAGCTGATAAATGGCCGCCAAGTATCAAATCCGTTAAATGAAGGGTCAGCACTATACTGAACCAACAATTTTAGCAAGTTCAAAAGTCAATCTTGGCCCCTTAGTTTCAAGAAACGAGGTATAACTTTTTGTTTTTGTGTACTAATTGGCAAAACCTGACAAATGCCGCTGGAGAACATGGGAAATCTCAAGACAATGCAGAATTTTGAACCCAGTAAATTACCTGGGAAAGAACCCATCCGGTATTATAATGTTTATGAGGAAGTTTCAGATATGCATCCAGCGCGTCCTGGTGCACCAAGAAGCATTGCTCAGACAACTGAAAGCAGCAGAAGGAAACAAGAAGAATAAAGCTATTTTTTGTTAAAAAATCGCTCAGTAAATACCTGGCACCTGTACATGCAGGAAAGCCTAAAGCCTTCCCCAAGAATTCTTAAAAGAGCCAATATTTCTGAAGAACCAGTTACTACTCTTGAGCTACTCATAACAACCCCACCCACTGCCATTGGTGCTCCTTCTTGATCAAGAGAACTAAGATCACCACGAGAAGATGAACTCGAGGTGGTTACATGTGAACGAGAATCATCATGAATGTCCTGGCGTATCCCTGAAAACCATAAATCATATATTTCTACATTTATTGAGCAGGTCATTGAACTTGTACTAACAAAAAAGAAATCCAGCAACCACATTAACAGGTTGATAAGTGCCTTTATACTATTTGCTTCAGGCAAGCACAACGTCAAGGGCAGAGGTCTCATGGTGTATTGCTGAACCAAAAACACATAAAAAATAGTAGCCTTTCTTCGTTTGTTTTATTCAGGGGGTGGGGTGGGATGGGTGAGGGAAATGAACGAATGAAACTGTCAAGAAATAATGTAACTGATCTTCAAACATACAAGTAGGCAGATTTGTATGGTCAGACTTCTCAAGAATGCTCACTGATAGCTCTAGCAAAATATATGTGAATCCTGCAGAAGCATTATTTTTCACTGAGAAGATGACGATCAGTGACCATACAATTCCCCAGTAACTCCAGCTTTGGACAAGATCTACTTATTGAGAAACTAAAATAGGTAAAAGGAAATTCAGAAAATGCTAAATCACCATACACAATTAGACACCAACTTGGACACTAAACAATCCACTCTGAAGTTTGATTTCTAGAGATATAGGGAAGAAGAACAGAAGAACAAAAGCCATGGGACACATGAGCACTGTTAGAACATAGTTAGGAACAGGAGGTTAGAAGGGTATTACACCAATGTACGCAAATATTGCCATACGAGCATAAATGGTTTTCTCCCTCAATCTTATGGAATTTCTTCTAATTAAAACATATTCCAGGGCATTAATCACAACTTTCCAATCCCATCAATATGTTTACAGTGCCCGTGTCTGCAAAATGCTCCGTAGATCACCACTTTTTCTTTCTGTATCCGACACGGTCGGATGCTATGAAGAACGGACACTCTGAAAGTAGCATCGTATGGGTATTGGATAGTCGGACACGGATACACCCCTTGTATGTATCGGATACTGCAAATAAGTATCCAATATCTATTCTAATATTTTTAACTTTGGATATACGATACGTGGAGGATACTAATTGGTTATGTCGGAATACATTCTACATACGGAGGGGGTTAAAATCAATTTTTTAAGCATTTAGTAAAGAGCAAACTGCAAATAAAACTAAATCAACTACAGTATACAATTTGTCAATAATGTCCTAAACAAAACCAGAAGACACTCCCTCTCAATCCTAGGATAGCATTAGGCCAGCCCTTATTATTTATACCATTCCTTTGGAAGTGGACCCATACAGCCTATGTTCTCAGGCTTCTTGGCTACAAATTTCGAACACAGTTATCTCCTCTCCCACAACTCACCCCCCCCCCCCCCCCCCCCCCCCCCGCGCGGGGACCCCCTTCCCCCTTCCCCCTTCTTTTTTCAAATGCTTGGTATTAACACCATTTCTTCTGCCACTAATGTATGTGTAACCTAATTTTTTTAGGTTTCTTGTATCACAGTTGTATTTGTGCTTCATAGGTCGGATGCAACTGGTATGCAAAGCTAGCACCACCCATCTACGTACCGACCACACTCAGGACTCAACCACAAGCGATTTATTTTAGCCAACAAGGCATCAGTTGCTCATAGAATGTAATGATAATGGCTCAACTAAGAGTAGCAAATCAACTAAGAGTAGCCAACCACATTCCACATTTGGCAAGTCCAGAGGCTAGTTGTTTGGGAGAAAATAATCTTATAGAGCAATATGGCCTATGAATTATAATATAAAAGGTGAACTAAAGAACTATTATATGCTTTGAGCACCACCAATAACAAAGAACCAGATTTAGCTGAAGAGCATAGTAATACAAAAAACCTTATGTTCTTCTAGCAGCTATATCAAACTGATGACAAGTGAACCAGTAAGACAAGGACAATAAGATTCATCACCTTCATCAAAACTTTCACTGGCCCAAGGCTGCCCCTTGCGAACTGTCACTGACCGAAATGTCACCGAGCTCAACTTGGAACCACCAGTATATTTAGAGGAGTGGCTAGTTCCATTTCCAGTTACTGTCGTGGCACTTGAGTTTGTGCTCGCTGCTGTTGTTTCTACAGCAAGCCTTGTGCTTCTTCGAGGTCCAGAATCAGAAAATAACCTCCCTGATATCTGAAAGCAAGCGTCTCAATGCAATAAGGAACTTTATTACAGCGTGACACAAGCAGAATATTGGACAAGACAACAAATACTTTCTTTGGTTGCCAAAACCAAAACTTAGCCAAACAAAATTGTTAGCTAGCCGCACAAAAAACGTACCCATGCAGAACAAAAAGTGCACGTTAAAGTTTTTTAACCGAGGTTATACAAAGCTGGAAGATATTCTCAAGTCCAAGCACAGGAAAAACCCAAGATGCTATAATGAATGACACATATGGACATGAATGTCTAATCAAAGCACAGAGCTAGTTGGTAGAGTGGTGAATCAATTTGTGTAATATGGAAGGGAAAGGCCAAAAAGAGGGACTTGAAATGCAAACCTGCCAAAAAGAAAAAAAAAACGAAAAGGAAAAACCAGAAACAATCGTTACATAGAGAAAAGGGAGAATCAGTGTATTATGCACAATATTTCCTAGCTGATCTGCACAGATTGCCCTGATCAATTAAAACTGGTAAAATGGAAGTAGCCGACTTTTTTGCTACCTTTCAGTTTGCAATTTACTGAAATCTTACGGGTGAAAGACTTCCTCTGATCAGCACAGATCGCTTTGATCAAGTAAAACTGATAAAATCGGTGCAGCCGACTTTGTTGCTACCTTTGAGTTTGCAATTTACTGAAATCTTACGGGTGAAGACTTGCACACATGGCATATAGGGGCCTAATTTACGATTAAGGAAAATTCAAATTTCCAACAGAAACCATGGCCCTAAAAGATAAACACTCTTCAAAATGGAGAAATTCCTACAGTAGAAATAAGAAAAATTATGGATTGACTGACAATACCAGACATCACATACAGAAGATAAAGTGTATAACCTTTCTCAATTTCCCTTCATCCACAAACTTTCTTCGAGGGGCTTGAATTGTGGAGTTCACAACTGACTTTGGCGAGCCATCCATGGTAACTGCATTTGGGTTAGGGACATTAGGTTGTGCATTTTTGCATACAGGAGGTGGAGCAACACCTGACAGCTGCAAGATACAAAAGAGCTTATAGCAATTATCCATTCTCAGTTCCCAGTAAAAGAGGAGTACAACCATTGACATCAAGCACACAAGTAATTGTCCAATATCTTTGTTATAAAAAGAATCTAGACTTTGCAGAACTCAACATGCAGTCCTTAAGCAAGACTGACACACTCCTTTCATTAGCAGGATGCCGTCCTCAGTGAGACCTCAGTTGGACAGAAACAAACAGCATTTTCCACCAAAGATACTAGTTAAGACCGACATATTTCCTAAGAGCCAAGAATCCATACTGTTAACCATTCAATGAATCCTCCTTACATTATCCAGAACGAAGATTTAGATCCCATTTTTTACAAGAAATACAAGGACTGTACGGATGCACAACTATCATGTATCAAAAAGATGACAAAAATGAGCGATCAAAGAAAAAGGACTCGTCAAAAGGACAAATAATCCACGCAAAACTGTTAGTATACAATCATTTTACAAGAACAATTTCATTTCAATTAGTTCTGAATAGGAATCATCACAAGTAGGATGGGATAAGCAAAAATTACTGTGGAGGAATGAAAGAGAATTGGGGAATGAAAGAAGTGCACATCTATCCTACACGGTCAAGTGTACAAGTGCACTCATGTTTAACTGAAGTGTTGTCACAACTAACAACTTTGTTTACTGTTTCTCAGAGACTGCTGAATTTTAAAAGTTTGCCACCAAACTTTCCATATGAGTACTTTAAAACACTTAATTTAAAGTAAAACAGTATCTCTGAGGGGATGATAGACGTATTATTAATGTTGGGGACCACAAACAATGAGAAAAACATGAATTAGTGTTAAACAAATGAATAAGCATTGGCGATGATGAAAAAATTGGTTCAGGATTTGATCCTTAGTTGTACGAAGCTGGAGTGGGAGCATTGCAGGGAAGCGAGGGGAAAGAAGAACCTAAGGTTGGGCGCTTCTATAGGAGCGTATGTATACATGTGTGTGTGCGTGTGTGTGTGAATGTATTTATCCATTTATATGTAAACCAAGACCATAAATTCTCGAAAAATTTCTCTTTATGTTAGTTCGAGTATACTAGTAATGGATGTCAACTGCATATATTTATTTTGTACCGATAAGTAAATTTTATGTTTATACTTAATACTTGAGCAAAGTTGAGTTAATGTTTCTCCTAGTATCTAATCATTGTTTCATATTCCCTCTTGCTTGGTTGCTACTAGCTCTTCTTTTAAAAATTCAAATGCTTGTGAGGTTCTATCCTAGTAGGAAAGGCCCTCTTTTCTCGATAAGAGTACGGTTCCTAGGAAATTCTGACTCTGAAGCACGGGAACAAGGTTTCGGGGGGCATTTGTCACCCGCATAGGATAACCTTGCAACTAAGATATGACCAAGCGAGCAGGAACTTTGCTTGTTGTGTTAGTAAATGCTAAAGCTGTCAAGAACAAGAAATTGGTTTGCATCTACAAGCAACTTTATGCCAACAATCCCAAAGGCTTGGTCGCCTACCGTCTTACTCCTAGCGACTTAATTTCAACAGAGTTTTAACCGCATAAAAAAGTAAGACGTGGTACCAAAAACAGATTCATATGAAAGACAATATCTCTACCGCTGAAGTGAAGAATGACAACGTACTCATTGTCCGTGCAAGGATCAACCAAAACATGCTCCGTCTAGACCAGACACAAGCATCACATTTGCAAATGCAGCATATTTCTCTGAACAGAGAAACAGAAACCAATTCCACCAGGTACAAAGATGCCAAACTTTTATCTCACCATTCAAAACCCTTGGGGAGAATGATTGACCAAGTAGCCAAAAAAACACTGCCAACAACCAACACCCCCCCCCCCCCCCCCCCAAAAAAAAAAAACCCCATACCCACACACGCACTAAGACAGAAGTAAAAAGAGAAGTATCAGTGCTTCAAAGAACCAATTCCGTAGCATGCCGCACAACTAAAAGCTGAGGCCATTCTTCAACAGGAAATTTGTAACATATGACAAGCAGTTGGCCATTATCTAATTTTCCCTTTTCACTCTGAAGTTCTAACAGTACTTCTATACAAGTAGGCGAAATGCCTGAACAGTGCTCCTTCCCTTCCTTTTTATGCCTTCCTTTCTATAACAATGCATGATCTATCACAATAAATAAAGAGGCAAAAACAGGAAGCGGCTATCTTCCAACTTAGAAACTTACAAGATATGCATAGTATACGCGTAGAGGAAAAAGAATAGATCAATGATATAATCATTCAATGATCTTCGTAGACAGGATGCTTAGCCTATGTTAAACGGACACGGATGTGGGTATCGGTTGCAGGTGCATACCTAGGGATTGGATACTTAAAATAAAAAAAATAGAGGATACGTGGTTATTAATCTAGTTTTGTATACGGATGTGGAGATATGTTACATAATGATTAAACTAACTTTTTCTTATTGCAAAAATCAACATATAAATAAAAAATTATTAATCCTCGAATAAAAATAATGCCTTTTTCAGCATAGGGAGAAAAAAAATCTTATCTTTAGTGAGTAAATTTCTTTTATGTTAGCTTGAACTAAAAAATTGGCCCAACATGTGTTATTTATGGACCAAAGACATGGATAACAAGACTTCAAACACTTCATCAAAAATACAACCCAATCAAAGATCAATACCCTGAGACTTTAAGAGGCAAGCCCATGACCAATAAAGAGTTTGAAGACCAAAAAATGATATGTTTAAGCTGAGCCCAATAAAATGTTGCAATAGATACAAATATGGTGTAGGTATACCAACAACTAACGCTGTAGACACAAACAGCAAATATGTGTGTGAGAGAGAGATATCTGAATGCAATCCACCAACGAAGATCTGCATGCGATATCAGACGCCAGACAATGAGGATCTGAGCCCAATCTACCAAACCCATCACTAATTCTCCACCGTAAAACAAAAACAGGTATTTTATAATTCATGTAATTTGACTTTAAGGCTTAGTTGAACAGAGGTGTGGCTCCGTCTCCAATTGAAAATAGAAGCAGCGGACACGTAACCTGTACTCCTACACGCATTGTGTCATGTCGACATGGACTCTTCGCCAAATTTAGGGGATTATCGCAGTCGGGATAGAGTTAAAAGGCATACACAAGCATGGTATCAGATATAATTTGCAAAAAACTAGGATAGCTGAAAGTAAATAAAGCATACATATCACCAAGGTTAAGCTACAAATACACAACCAGTTTTACAAGTTTTCCCAAACCAACATAAATCAAAATAGCATGTTAAAATTAAAAAATACAAAAACGGAGAAAGGCCACACCAGTTTTCCTTTCAAAATGAATGCCAGTGAAACTGGTTAAATTTTAGTTGTTTCCGCCACTAACAATTGTTGAAGTCATGACGGTCAAAACTCGAAGTTCGGGACTTAAAAAACAACCAAAGTTTGGCAGCATCTATTAGAAAAGGCAAGGTAATCTACATAATCTTACCTGTGCAGCCATGGGTGAAGGAGTACTGAAGAATGATATGTTAGCAGGACAACCATTTAGAGATTGACTGGCGACTCCTCCAGACATAACCCCTCCAGGATTATTTCCTGGTATAACTCTTAGATCATTGGCATTCATATGTCTAGCTTCCCTCGGACTGCTATCTTCTAAGCCACAGTTTCTACCCAAAACTAAACTACGATCGTCACCGGATGGCTGCAGGTTTTGGTAAGCCAATGCCTTGTTTAGCTGCTGCTTCTGAATGCAAAGAGCAGCTACTTCACCAAAAACTGTAGTTGCATCTTCGGCAGCACCTGGAACATCCAAAACAAGCCTGTTCCACTAAAACGCAAACATAGTGTGTGAAAATAACCACAAACATAAATGAACAAACGGGCGTTATATTCCCCGGCAAATAGCATCCTGATAACAGATGAAATACAATCATGTAGAAAAATAAGAATGTTGATGTGTATTATTAATTAGGAAAGTGTATTATTTGTATTCCTTATTCTGAGGAATGAGTTGGGATTGTTTCCTATTTTATAGCTAGAAATTTGTGTATATAATCTTGTGTATAGCCTTTGAATTAACATTAGAAAATATTCTCATAATTCTTTTCTTTCCTTCGTTTTTCTGCAAATCAAATAAATTGAGAATAAAAGGATACCAAACTGGCATTGTGAGAATATGTTAAAAAGGATATAACCTGGGCTACAAGAAGTCATTGTGAATACTCAATAGCAGACAACTGCTGAACTTTTGGAGATAGAAGGTAAAGCTCAAGAATAAAAAAATTACTAGCCTTGGGAAGGAAAGCATCATGTTTCTTAATACCCAGTCATGAATTGCCAGTTAGCTTTCCAAAATCCCATCCTAGCCTGGATGCAGGCATCCACTACGTACACAGTAGGGTTAGATTGGTAGCAGATGACCCAACTTTTGTGGATTAAATTGTTGTCCTAGTCAAAGTGTCACCGTGTCATGTACGAATACAGTAGATTGCAAGAGGAAGTGGATGTGGAAATAGGTATCTCAAATCCTAAACGAGGTACAATGCATATCAGAAGCCCAAAAGTATCAATCAAGTACACCATATCATGATGTAAGCCTCAACAATGTAGCTTTCTTCCTATTGTGAACAATACCGCTCAAATTGTGCAGGCATCGCAATGAATGTCGTACAGACGATAGACAATTTTAAAATATGCAGAAACTACGGAAGTCGCAGCCATAACGATTATAGCATAGTAAAGCAACAATATTTGGCCCCTTTTTCTATTCACGAACTCATCAATATCACATCAGCAACGAGGGAATCAACTCGTTTTCATAAAGTATAAGGTATCTGTGAAATGTACGAGCAACAAAAGTAACACTGCAGTTAATTCAAATTGAATCAAGTCAAAAGCACACCACAAGTTTTGGCCATATTGACTTGAAAACATTAGCCTGAACTTAGGCCCCATGCCCATGAGAACACAAAATTAATCACAAAATCATCTATCAATGAAGAGCTTTTACACTAGAAGAGTCGGGAACGTTACTAGTAACTTTCATACAAACCTAATAGACACAGCTCCTCATATGCAGCCCACAGTAATGGGTCTATCGACAATGCTTGCTTAAAATGATGAACAGCACTTTTCCTTCTATCAGTGTACCTGCAAACGGAATTATCCCAATACATGACACAAACTCTTGAGCATACAGGTAAAGCACAGCTCAAAGTGATATAAAGATACTTCAGGCCAATGAAATAAGATGCTTTATTTTATTTCAATGCAGCTACCCTTCATAGGAAGCAGTTATTCCAGGGGTTCAGAATATACCATCCATACATTAAGTTATAAGGAAAAGAAGGAAAGGACAATGAACAAATTCTTCCTTATTACATGGACTTCAGAACTCGTAGCAAGAACAAAAAGCAAAACATGCTGGAAATACTACTAGAAAGGATGGCCATATTGCCCCTAAGGAATTGATAGGGTTCGACCTTGTACATTAAACTGCCAATAAAATTTCCAGATGCCACATAACGTAGACACAAAAGTCAAGACCATGTGATAAGCCGGACCTCCCAGATGAAACCAGTTTGGTAAGAAACATCCAATGAAAGGCATACCATTGTTAGATAGGTACTGATCAGGAAAATTATATGTGATTTAATAAGACAGAGATACTTAGGTGGAAGGGGAGGTGGAGAGAGAAAGAGTGAGCATACATATACTAATCCCAGGCACATGTAGGCATGTGGTAGAATTATCATTGAGGAGCTTTTAATTTTTCAATTGTTGATTTCATCCAATCCACAATTTTTACTCATAAAAATATTTAAAAGATTAGTTGGGTCATGTTAGCACTTTCAATGACCACCATCATAATTGAAGGGAAAATTCTCAAGATTTCTAGCTGCCTTCTTAGCTTATCAAAACCATTAGTCTTCTTGATCTTATATATAGATCAAGATCAGTATTGTCTCAATCCTCGTCGCTAGTTGCCACTTTAGGACCGTGAAAAATTATCACCTAACAAATCTGCCACTCTTCTTTTTTTTAATTCCATCATTGTTTTTTTGCTTGAAGTATTTCTAATCTACTCATAGTCTAAAAGAATGCATGAAGTAGATAACAAATATTAACTTAGTATGAATAGCAAAAGGAAATCATGTTTGTTTTATTCTTTTTTTCCTTCCAATCCAACTCCTTTCTTCCAATTGCGACCCATTCTAACAATTTAGTTTCACGTCTCGTTAAATTACCGAGAAGCAATCCGGAGTGACTTATAACTTTTTTGTCTGGATATAAATAAATATGATAATTGGTCGAGAAAGTGGGTCCGAGAAACGAAGTTCTGCAGTGGAACACGTTCCTAATGATGAAGCTTATGGTTGTGGGACCAAACTTTTCCATTCACTAAAAACTGCAGCTGTGGGTCCCACAGAAGATGATTTTATTTAAGCTATACAAAGCTAGACAGCAGAAACAGCCTCTCTCGCTTATTAGTACAGTACAGTACACACACACACACACATATTGATATTATATATATGCATATGGCAATCTATTGAGCCCTCACAACTTCCGCACTCCCAATTCTCTAAGAGCAAGCTTACATTCCCTCTCCTATGTAGCACTCCCTTGAGTCTTCATCCCTTGTCCTAGTATGGTATACTTCCTCTGTCCCATATGCTTCATTTGAATAGAGGGGTTTGGAGTGGACTCAAGGACTTGGAGAGGATTTGCCTGTTTGGATGACCTTTTAAGAGGGGTAGGAGGGGAAGGCAGGGAGGAGTAGTAAAAACATTTTAGCGCATCAGTTAGCTTTCCCTCTAAGTAACTTTGCTTCGCTTTCATTCCCCTCAATCTAAACCAAGTGTCTTTGGGGGGATCCAATTACTTGCAGACACAAAATTGCACTTTAAAAGTTGTAAGTTTCCAAGAATACCCCCTAGTCACCCAACATCTATGGTGAGCTGAAAGTTGAATTTAAACTTCAAAAGAAAGTAAAATACCAAAAATGTCAAAATCTATCCATTGACTTCTCAAAGTGGACAAAAACTTATAGGACATCCCGATGGAGTATTTCTTTTAATCCAAAAACTGTAAGCAATAAAATTGAAAAGGTCAACAAAAATACTACAAAAAGCACATAAAATAATACCCATTCCCTCACCCTCGATTTTCATTTCTCAAAATGTTACTTTTCAATCAATCTAAAAATGTGACAAATATAACTCTGGCTAAACAATACAAATCTACACGACATAAATATAGAGCAAACATATGAAAGTGAAATGCATATCAGTGTCACTGACCATACAATCACCACGAATTCCTATTAGGTGCCGCAAACATCTTGATCTAAAATGCGTCTTTAAGAGTTCACAAAGCTTTTTGTTAAACTTCCTATAATACGACATAGCAAACGAATTTACTGCTAGTTACTTGCACGCATAGTTTAAGCGCGAGATGATGTCCAAACTCCCAATCCTAATCTTTAAGAGAAAGTTTCCCTTCTCCCTACTATGATGCACTCCTTCGAGCCATCCTTTCCCAGTCTCTAAACCTATGTCCTTCTCTAATGACAAACAACCCTAGTTGATTTGATATAAAAGTCAATCAGAAAGATTAAACTTAAAATCTAAAATCTTGTTCCTATTTTCCTCGATCTTAATTTCCTGGTTTTTATATTTCAAAGTCTGAAAAACTAATGCCATAATAGTTTGCTCTGAGCCTTCTTGTTATGGACATCATATGCCTACAAACCCTTCAATGAATTTATTTAATTTTTTGAATTTTATAAGTAAAAAAAGCAAAAACTTGAAATTGAAACATCAGTGCAGTAAAATCAATGCTTCATTATGAATTTATACAACTCCCAATCGGATATCTCTCTTGTCCATATCTTTAATTATCTTATCAGCTTATCCTTGAACACCTAACACCGTGATTCTTTCTCCAAGTTCCCATACAGGGTCGATTCAAGGAGGGCTGGAGAGAACTCTCTAGTACACTTAGTACATAGATAGAGTACATTTTATTCAACTATAGAGAGTTACATAAAAAGATGTGTGAAAGAGTAGCATTAAAGTCTAGCAAAGTACAGAGATATCACTGAAATATGATTAATCTAAGGAAAAAAGAAACATCGAATGTATATAGGAATGAGAAAGAGAGGGGTATGTACTCTTCCACCACAATTCAAAACATGGAAAGATACACATAAAGCAAGGGGGGAAGTCCATGGCATGAGCTACTTGATTATTTGGTGAAGTATCCTATAATAACTTTATTTAACTTACAAAGAAGTTTTTCCTTTTACGAATTTCCAATCACCATGATGCATGGAAAGTGCTTGGAACCATAATTGGCTTAAAATATTGTAGTCCAAATGCAAGATAGCATCATATAGTTCTTAACAATGTTGTTTTATGGATAATGTACTATTAGCTGATAAATAGCACAAATCAAGTGTGTAAACTGTTACTGAATGCTATGTGCCTGTTCATGTATTTAAAATGAGCCAGAGAACTATCTAATCTTTTAAGAGGTTTGATAATGGATGGATGGGTGATTTCATTGGTACGACCTCGCAAAAATTTTAGATCGTATTACCAATATTGGTGCGTATCATGATTTAATTTACTTTTGCTTGCCTAATCCGAAAGGCGATGGTCAACTTTTCAACATAATATTGACCAACTTCATATCAAACTTGCAAAAAGAGTTCAAACATACTCAAGTTCGGAGTTAGAAGAATTCTAGAAACTAAGAACCTGGAAATCCAACAGTAAATTGATAGTAACTTTTTGTTGATTGCAACTTATAAAACAGTCACCACCTTAATACAAAAAAAATTCCAATTGCCAATTCACTCTAAAGAACAACACTCTTGTCTATAAAAGAAAATATCAATCATTATGCAAGGTTTTAAAAGGGTGAGAAACCCTCATGTCAACAACATATAAATCTCCTATGAAACTTCCTCTAGGGAAAAAACGCACGAAAATGAACCTTTAAATTTGCTAGAGAAACACCAATAAAACGCTCTCGTAGATCTCCCCACCTACAACACTTTGATGAATAGATGGAATTCACTCTTTCCTATCATTTTGTATCATCCTTCACCTCTTGTAACACTCCAATAAGCTAACTACCATTCTTTGCACTGACCGAAGTCCAAACCTACAACACTTTGATGAATATAGATACCACAATTCATTTTTTTCTTATTGTTTCGTATTATCTGACACCTCTTCTAGCACTCCAATAACCTAACTACTAATCTTTTCACCCACCGAAGTCCAAACAGTGGAGACAAAAGAGTCAAAATCTGAATTTGCTGCGATGGATGAGCCAATGATCTACTAATTCACTAGCTTCCTTGCATGTCCCCAGGGAATGAACTTCCCTTCTTTCCTCATTTTGAACACAACACCGGTCTTCCCATAGCTTACCACCNCCCCCCCCCCCCCCCCCCCCCCCCGGGGCACACAAAAAATAAATAAAAAGTAAGCGGAAATGGAGAGGAAGAAATTGCCATTACAAGATCTTCCAATTTCCAAATACCCCTCCAAGGGAAAGCCATATTCCAAGCTTGTACCATTTGCATAATTAATTCAAATATCCTACCAATCTTTTCACCCAACAAAGTCGAAACAGTGAAGACAAAAGAATCAACAGCTTTTGTACACGTTGCAATGGATCAACCAATTATCTACTCATTCACTAGCTTTCTTACATGTCCACAAAAAATGAACTTCCCTTCTTTCGTCATAATGAACTCAATACCTATCTTCCCCTAGCTTACCAGCTCCACATCCCCCCTACCTACACACACCAAAAAAATAAAGGAACAGAGAGGGAGAAGCATTCATTATGGGAAATTCCAGTTTTCAAATAACCTTCCAAAGCAAAGCCATATTCCAAGTTTATACCATCTGCATAATCAATTCAAATCTCTCCTCAGTGTCCACATGAAATGTTATTCACCCAAAACACTCTCTCCACCCCCGATAAAAAGTAGTACAAGTATAAATAAATAAGTAAATAAAAACACAAATAGAAAATTCTACCAGTACGAATGTGCTTCAAAAGTTAAAATTTACCACAAAACAGTTCATAACAAGCTCAATCCAGCCTCTCCGCATGCTATTCCAAAGCTAACTACCTAACCTCATGAAAAGTTCTAGAAACTCGTCTAACATGACTAGGGAAACCAAAAATATATGTACATAATGTGTAAACACTCCTTTCTAAAAATGTACTGAAAAAGTGTGAGGTCCTAGCCTATAGCGGACAATATAGTCACTGCTTGGGTGTGGGCATTACAACTTGTATTACAGAAGGACCGAAGTCCTTGTGTATAGTCATGCTGACTAGTGCAGGAACTGGTTCCAAGGACAGAAATTGTTGCAAGGACTGAACTGTTGCACTGCATGGCATGAGGCACCTCTTAGAATTCATATGAGCCACGACCCACCAATTGTATCCTGGCCGGAATCGTTAATCTCATGAGGATTGTGGCGCAATGGAGGGACGGGTAGAATGTTAAACTCTGTCCCACATTGCGTGGTTATCAACTTATGATAAGTACTAGGCTACATCTAAGAAGCACAGATACACGAGACACTAACACGCACATATTTTATTCTCTTAAATGTCGAATGTGGACACGCTGGGGATCCGTTCAAATATAAATATCTACATTTTTTTATGTATAGATAAATATCACCATAAATATACATCCCAAATAATATAACAGATACCATAAGTATATGTCTTAAATTATATAATTGTATAGTTAGTAGATACGATAAGTTATGAAGACCCCAGATTGAGATGGGACTTGAGAAATCCTTAAAAAATAAGAAATGGGCACCCTTAGCCATCCTCAAAAAATCTTTTAAAATGTCCAATCGAATTTAAATATGAACAGTTTTAGAAATCACTACTTTTCCAAACGTGTATATCATTTTCCAAATCTTAGATAATCACATGGAAGCAAGTATGCAACAGGTGTCGATCAAATATTTATCTATTAGTCATAGACACCAAAAGAGTGTCAAGAGTGTCGAACATGTATTATGTACAGACAAAAAAGAAGAGTTTCAAACATGTGTTCGGGAGTGTATAAGTGTCCGAGAAGTGTAATCAAACACAAACATGCCACCTTCTCTTTACGCGTCTGTGCTTCTTAGAGGCATCCCTTTCTAGCAATGCCAAATTTTATAAGTTCGGAGGCCTTGTCCTTCTCTTTCAAATTCCTTCTTAATAATGATGCATTTTTAAGTTGCTAGGGCAAGTCCCAAACAGAACAATATCATTCTTAGGATGGCCTACACTAGCCTTTGTGATGAGTTTGTTTCAAGAAGTGACTTGTTGAATTGTGCAAAGAAAGTGTGGCATGACGCACTTCGAAAAAATCATCTGAGCCACCTCTTGAATCCTAGAGGGAACCATCGATCCCATGCGGAAATGTTCACATATTATGAATTGTTTTACAAGTGCAACTAAAAGGTTGATTACGCAAATTATCCCTCATCCAATAAAAGAATTCCAATAGCTTCATAGTATCATCTATTCACTAACCTTAACAACTGAGTTAGAGTGCAAGAAATATAGTGGGGATTTCAATTAATTAACATGTATGGCAAAAGCATGAGTTAATCGTGAAGCTTTAATTCCTTTAGGTTGTTGCCGTTTTTTGATTGGGCATCCTTCAGGGAAAAACCTTCAACTCAAACCCAAGAGACTCCCTCATTGCAATTACGAGATGGATAATATCCCAGTACCTGTAAATAAGACCAAGAAGGTAATGACCAGCTGCACCATTAGGAACCTGTGTCAAAAAAGACAAACACCAATGAGCGTCCTTCATTCCTTTTCAGAGAGGATTTCAACAACAGACCATACGAAGTCAACTCGTCCAACCCAGTGATGTGATACTTTTGCGGGGAAAACATTACTTTAACATGCAGAGTGATAAGCGAGAGTACCTCTGCAACAGGATCAGCAACAGGAGACAACGAAGCTTCGGCTTCACTAAGAAGATCCATCTGAAAGCATGACATTGCAAACAAGTAGCGCGATTGAGCCATTTGTGTTCCTTCACAGAAAAAGGAACAACAAAACAAGAGAGAATGCAGATGAGCAGCACTTTAATGAATAGATCTAAAGGAGAAGAAACTGACAATAGACAGAAAACACATACAGAAACATAGCAAAAAGCTAATCAAGACAACATGCTTACGCAGTGAAACTGTAGAACAAGCTGAACCATAAAAGCAACATTTTGTAGATACCTTTCAAAACATGGTATGCAGAGTAAGCTTGATTATTATGCAAGTAACAGCCAGCTAGCAATTGCAAATTTGTCTGCATTGTTTAGAAACCACAAAGGATCATGTCTGTGATAAATATCAAGAACAAGGAAATTTTGCAAATTTGTCTGCATTTGATAAAGAAACCACAGAGCATCATGAATGTGATAACTATGAAGAAAAGAAACCAAAAATAGAAACAGAGAAAGAAACTAGTCTTGTACGTTACTGCAGTAGTGGAAGGAAAGCAGAAAAAAACTAAAACTCATAGAATACAAGTGTGGTAACTGAGATGTTAGAAAAATAGAAACAGAGAAGCAATGGGCATGTATTAGGTAAACCAAATGCAAACCAGCTATTCAACAAAAACCCATATCCCAGTCCGAAAATACCAGTGCTCACCGATAAATTGAATAAATATCGCCAAACCATGCCCTAATGTCAGGGAAGATGTAAGATTTGCATCTTTTCACGTGGAGTGTTGTCAAACCTAAGTCTTGCCCAAGAAATCTGTATTTCTAGCGTGAAAACTAGAATAAAGATACTAGACCAGACGTAAGTCCGGAACTATTGCAAATTTGCATGAGTCTCAAACTGGATAAGAGCTTCCCTTTGTCAAAAGGCACTACAATTTCCCCCCATCAGTAGAGCTTATGCTCACGCACCTGACGAGTAACAGGAAAATTCCTATACTCACTAATGTCAGTGGAAAAGTTTTCCGGTGTTGAGCATTAAGTAGGAAGGAGGCTGTAAAAATGCTGACGATGTTTGGCACGAACAATTCTAGCAAAATGAGGATTCATACTCTATGTTATTCTGCTATAGTCTACAGATTTCCCAAAGCACGGTTTAAAACGACAAAAAAATGCACTAATTATAAATCCTTGAGAATTACAAAAATTTGCGGACAAATACTGCGGAGACTGCAAACTACCTCTTCTCCAACGAATCTATGAAAAAAGGGAAGTTTTCTATCTCCAAACGACACGACCTGGTATTCACCTCACGCGTATATAAGTATATATAGTCATAGAGAGGGGGAGAGAGATTGCAAGAAATGAAGACTACCTCGGAGGGGAACTCCGCACAAAGGCGTTCGCACATGAAAATGGCGTTTTGGTACAGCAAGTTACGCAGACTGTTCTGCACACAGTCGATGAGTATAGCCTCCATGCTCTTGGAATCAGATCAAACTATTGCATTTGTGTGAGTGTGTGTGTGTGTATATGTAGAGAGAGAGAGAAGAAACTGGTAAAGTAAAGCCCTAGCAACAAGAAATAAGGAGGAGTAAACGAGAAAGATTAAAGATGAAAAGGGTGAAGGAATAGCCGGAGCAAACGTTATCTCGGTAGTTAGGAAGCCGCCACAGAGCCTTATTCTATGAATGGGTCGCAGTTGCAGAGAGAGAAGGGAGCCCTCAATTCAAATTTCGTTCCAGATGCTTTATTTCGCCTCCTCCTCCTGCTCCTCCTCCTCCTTTATTTTCCTCTGCATAAATTACTCTGACCTCCCTGAGGTTCCGTTTCTAATTGGACAAATATTCTCTGTAGTTTGGAGAACTACTCCATTTTCTCTTACTTCATAAACTAACAGCGGCAGCGACACATACAATGTGTATGCAAGTCTAATATTATCAAACATATAAAAAACACATTCATATTGGTACGATCGTTGTAGAACTAAACATAATTTTAGAGACGAAAATTGGTATAAGTGGAAGATTATACGTATTTAGAGAGGTCGTTATAGATTTTTAAAAATATTGTAATAATGAGTGTGAAAAAGTGGAATAAATCTTAAAAAATGAGTGGGTAATTTTTTTTGAATGATGGAAAAAATGTCAATTTTATTCTCGGCAATTAGTTCTCTAGCATTTTGTTAGTGTGTGAAAATTACTACTTTAAAGAGGATAATTTTGTTAAGTTTAAAAATATGACAAAGTTTGAAAAAGGAGAATATCAAATTGTGTTTTCTCTTTATAAATAGAATAAAATAGAATAGATTGTCAATTTTATCTCCGGCAATTAATTTTCTATCATTTTATTAGTGTATAAAAATTACTTTAAGATAATTTGTCAAGTTAAAAAATATGTCAAAATTTCAAAAAGAGAAATATCACTCCATTTATAAATAGAATAGATTACTCCAAATCCGTTCCTTTTTGGTCGACTTAAAAAGCTCAATTTGTTTAGAATTATTTTATACTCACTTAGATTTTTTAGAGTTATTTTACTTAGTTATTTTACTTTTTCAATCTACTAGGCATACATGAGTTACGTACAGACTAGTATGTACAGACTGTGTACATACCTAAGTAAAAAGGAAATAGGATCCACTCAACCATTTAATTTTTAACTAGACCAAAATCAAGTGGGACCCATTCAAACCAAATGGGATTTCACTAATTTCACTCTCCCCACCAAATTCTTCCCCCAACTGAAATTTACTTGGTTTTTCCTCAAAGTAAGAAGCATAAAGCATCCAGTAGAAGCTTCATTAATTTTTCTTTTTGCTGCATCTCTCTTTCCTCATTGGCAAGAATTGTGTGCCCCACAATGGCCATTGTTGGATAGTGCCTCAAGTTTTTAGGACTTCTGGGGTAAGTTTTTTTTATTCCTACTCTTAATGTTAGTTGTGTTGATAATTGATGGTGCCCCTCATTTGCAGAGTATTTTTGGTGCCTTAAGTTTCATTTTGGTACATCAACCTACAAGTACAATTCATTCTATAGTCTTCATCTTAAATTCCTAATTTGTAATTTGTTAAAAGCTTAGGATTTAGTGTTCAGGTTTCAGAACAAGTAAGAAAAGGAATATGTTTAGACTGAATGGGAACAAATGCACATGTCTTTGCGTTAATTCTAAATACTGGCAAGTATCTTATATCACATGGCCTTGAATGACAATGTATATATATTTTTTAAATAATTTTTTGCTAGGAATCATATTTGGACAACATATAATTTTTGTAAAACATTTGCTTGTTAAGAATCATATTTGCACATATACAGTTGTTTACCTAATTGACAAAATTTAATGTATTAAGTTGCATTTTGATTTATTATTTATTTACTTGATTGTAGAATCATGGAAATACAAGAGCTTCCATCTAAATTTGATGTAGATGACATTGAATGTAATGCTCTGAATTTCAGAGATATTACAATTTAAATAATTTTAACAAAACCATATATGATTTTATATTTCATAACAAAATTAGAATTTAATTACATAAATGGAAATACAAGGAACAAAGAAATCACAATAAATACTTTAAGCTAAGAGCTCAAAATTACTAAGTAAACCAAAGTGCCGCTTGGTCTTCCTCTTAACTGCTACTGTCAGGGCTAGGATAAGCAGGCTCAACTACGTCATCATCGACACCTAGCATGAAAGGCCAGAGATAGGAGAAAGTTGCAACAATGAGCAGTAAAACTCAATAAATAATTCTACCCGTGAACCCAATTTATGCAATAGACCATATGATACATGTAAAGATCCGGAAGATTTGTCATTTTAAATTAA
>JABCMJ010020111.1:0-11126 GCA_014822125.1 Arbutus unedo | reverse complement strand
CAGTTATGATGTCTTTAATTGCCTTTGGCTCTTTACCAAACAACCTTCTCCTTAGTGTGATATAAGGGTTTGTAACATTAAATTATTAACCATAAAAATTTGTTTACTTCTAGCTTAGTGTGAAATGAAATGATGCTTTTGTCTTGGTGCATAAGCATTTGAATAGCTGGCCACTACTGTCACCCAAACCTTTTACCCTCATGTGATGCGTTCTTTAACTAACTTGAACTATGGGCCTGAGGAATGGTTTGGGGTGTTCTTGGATAATGGATATTTATAAGCCACTGAAGTGAAACTTGCCGTTGCTGTAACTAATAAGCTGGCTGATAAGAGAACATTCGCTATGCTAATAGCAGATCAACCCACACATAGATAGTGTAAATCTCCACCATCTTTTTTGAAGGTGTCTTCTTCACTTTCATGTGATAATGAACTGCAAAACATGGCCATTGGAATTGGTGAACTGATCTGACATTATAAAGTACTACTGCTGCTTCATTAGCCTTCAAATGACATATTTGTGGTAAAAAATGTCGTAAACATCCTGTTGTTGTATGCGAATGACCGAAGTAAAAACAAACCTTGTAAACAACAGAAACCAAGAAGAATCAGGCATGTATGAATCATATATGGGAACTGGGACTGGTTGAATAGATAGGATCCCGGCATGTGAAGTCAAAGGTTTTGCTGTAATGGTTCTAAATTGTATCTTGGAGACAATATCACCTATAGTTGTAGCACGTTGTTGGTGCCAGATGTTTTTGTTTTGACATATGAACATGAAATTGCTTAGTTAAACTGTCTTAAGTCAATGTATCTTCAGTCTCTTTCATTCCTGTGAAAGGTGATACTCTTTTCTTCTAAATCTCAATAAAAAAGAGAAAATGTACAGTTCAGACAGTAAAATTTGAGAACATTTAAGGTGTAGTATTTTTCTCAAGATGAACAGTCATTCGGCAACAAACATCGCTGGGATACTAGGCCCAATGCCCATGATAATAAATGAATAAAAGGAAAGAGGGGAATGAAAAGGACAAGCGAGAGACAACAGGAGAGGGAATTCAAAATGGGTGCAGATGGTAGAATGGTATCAATGCTTCCTGTTGAAGGGATTGGATATTGACTAGATTGATGTTGTACTTTCATCCAGCTACCATGGGAGATTATGTTATGTGACAGGAACCTAGGAACTGGAAAATAGATAATCCCATACTTAAAAAGAATCATGGCTGAGGTGCATCTATGTCTTTAAACATGTCTCTCTGGTGGGTATGTCTTTTTTTGTGACCTGCATGTCATTGGGGTGCTGCTGCCCACTTACTGGGGACTGTTTACGGTTGCTTTTGTATTTGGTGCTTCAATTGGTTATGGAATGCTTGTAGGTTGAGGGTGCAAGGGGAAGGTGATTGATAGGAATTTAAGGAGGTGGATTAGTTTGGCTTGGTTTGCAAGGCAAGAGTTCCAATGTCAATATAAGGTGTGCTGGTAAATATTGGACTGCAAACAACGGGTTTTAGGGTCTTTATTAGGCCAAGCTGAGAAGTTTAAGGTTCATTCACCAGTTTAGGATCCTGCTGATAAAATTTGACTTTTTTTCTCATGGAGACAGAGAAGTGGAGGAGGAGAAGAGTTGCCCTGTGAGTTTTTACTTGATGTTATATATTCAGAAGAACAAGTATACGGCTGATAGCATCAGATTGACAACGCAAGAAATGATCTACAGGGTCTCCATAATGTTGTGTTATGAGCATCTGAAACAGTGCCGTGTGAAAAGAACTATTAGCTGAAGTCAAACGTATATGCAGATGTGCAAGTGAGAATAACAATACATCCCTTGATGGTAGTTGAGGATTCTGCCCCCTAATATCGACGAAAGACGACGAATGTTCAACTCCTCAATTGGCCTTGGGTTGTTAATGGTTGAAATGGTCAAGTGGATAACAACTGCGTTACCAACCTACACCGTCATCCCTTTGTGGGAAAAAAATTACTAATTTTAGGTGAACTACAGTGGCCTTGAATTCCATTGTAAGTTCTGATATGCAGTTTTTCCAATTTATTTGCATTTGCAGGTCATTGGCGTAGGGAAACGACAACGAAAAGCATTTGTATTACTGTAAGAACCGTTTTGGACTTGACCTAAACCATATACAATCCAAAAGCATGATATGATTCATGTTAGTGTCTTATGGACTCCACGGACACCAAAACTGTGAAATCGTCTTGGAAACCAAACACATTAAGTTGTTTCAACAGCACAAGTGGAGGATAAAAGCTAAATAAGAACAACTAACCCCATGAAAATTGTAGCACTTCAGGACTAGGTTATGCCAGCTCCGAAAATGTTGGACATATAACAACCTGAAATAAGACTTATCTCCAAAACGGTGAAATTTTAGGACTACAATCGACATGTAAGAAAACTGATTGCCTTGGTCTATCTCTTGTTAGATTCATTGAAGAAGTTCAATTTTGTGTTGTTTCATATTTACTTCTTATAGTATTAGAACTCAAGTCGGGCAATATTCATTTGATCATAATTAAGTTAAATTTGTTGAGGCTGGTCTTTAAACTTGATTTTATCTTTTCGGTTGAATTTTTTGTTTTGTATAATAGATCTTACAACTCAACGTGTCTTTAATTGGAGAAGCAGAAGACTAAAGGCTAAAAGTTCGGCAGAGAGCTTTACTCTCAAATATTTTATATGGTAAGAGTACGTTCAAAGTTTTGATTGTTACCAAAGTTTTTGCATTCTAGTTTTGTTATGAGATTTTAGACATGTTTTGATGATGATGTCCTATTTGAGACATTTAGGCCTGCCTTGGCCTAAAAATTCAGTTAGTATCATTGTCTTTTTGACCATTTTTTCTTAATTGTTATCATATTCACGTTATTTTTTTTGAATTAATTGTTCATATTGATGAAAAGAATCTAAAAAAAAAAATATATGGTTAAAGGCCTCAAAAAGTTCAGTAAAGACGAAAAAGTTTTGACAATGACAGTTTTTCACTGTCATTTTTGTCTTTAGCATCGTCTTATCTGGACTTTTTTCAATTTCAGTTCTTGTTTTCATACTTCTCTGATTCCTCTCGTTGAGAAGAATGAGAGAATGCAAAAAATTTGACGAGAAACCATTCGAAAATGATAAAACATCAAACAATACCTACTGTCTGTAACTAAAAGTAATTAGTCCAAACTCAGCCTTGGTATTCCTATGTAGAAATTCACGTATAATTTTAGGGGTCCTGGGAATTAGAGGAATGAGTCATTCTTTATGTGTGTTAGTTTGTTTGTGTACAACTTGACATTGCAATGTCTGCCTGCTACATTGTGCATTTTGGACTAATGGGTTCTTTGCCCTTTATTTCATCAACCAATGCCGACGTTGAGCACCGCCAGATTTTTAACATTTCCGTGGGGTGGCTGATAACTTGTATGTGTGTTCCAATAATAGTTCTACCTATTCACTAATTTTTGCTTTTGCTTGGGGTGCATTTTGAAGTAAATTATTAGGTGCTAATATAGACTGTTGTTTCGCTGGGAAGGAGGTAATCTT
The DNA here is from genome assembly GCA_014822125.1 of Arbutus unedo. Taxonomy (NCBI): domain Eukaryota; kingdom Viridiplantae; phylum Streptophyta; class Magnoliopsida; order Ericales; family Ericaceae; genus Arbutus; species Arbutus unedo. Next base: position 7,570 of record JABCMJ010020111.1, on the reverse strand, counting down.
CTAGCAATCCGGATCCATCTTCTAGAACGAGACTATATTTGTGTGCCTTTTTTGTTGGTAATTTGTGGAGAGTCAAAGTTGGAGTAGGCTGGTTTGGTGCTGTTCTATATCAAGTTTGGGTGAATTCCGTACCTAGAAAATAGATCCAGTTATAAAATTGACAATGAACGAAACTCTACAAAATAGACCCAGTTATAAAAATTGACAATGAACGAAACTCTACATTGCTGCCTTTAGAGAGGATTTAGTGAAATCCTCGTAAGTGGTATGAGCTGCTAGATTTTTTGACATAGTAAGAGTTTTAAGCAGATATTAACACTGAAGTGCAGTTTGTCAAGTAGATTTTATCGGAGTAACCCCTTACACACTCCCTCATGGACTTGTCAGTTTGACTCAAGATCTTAATAATTGCCCACAAGTTACAGTGGATTTCCTTTCGATGAACAAACACTATAAGTTATGTGAAGTATTGAAGTTTATTTAAAATGTGAAAGCTTGACAATGTAGCCAAGTTTGTGACGGAATGAATATGGAGTTCTCGAGTTTAGATATAGTGCTAGATTAGGTTTTCATATTTGAAGTTGTATACCACTCCAATATCCACGAGTCGTGAATCAAACAAATGTTGACCCACTTAGGACAAAATACCCCCTTTATCTTTGATAGTCCTGATTGGCTTTGCAATACTTTTCTTGACCTATAGGTATCTGCTAACAATGTCTTAATTTTTCCTGGTAGTCCATAATAGAACTTATGAAAACAACCCAAAGATTGACAAATTAAGCTACGGTTGTAGCAGTCTTTCAGTTGAGACTCACATACTTCATAATAACTTCCATTATCATACGTTTAAATGTTCTCAACCTTTCATTGTAATTTATTTTCTGCCTAAGGTGTAATGTTAAAGCCAATGATCTTTACTGAAAACTGTCTGTAATTAAGCCTTATATATATGTACATATATACAGACACGTGTGTGTGTGTGTGTCTATATATATATATCTGTTATTGTATGTATATATTATCTTATGCAAGGGCCGTAGGGGACTTTTGGAATATTTGATGGAACTTAGAGCATCCCCCCCTTGATGCCATTTGTCATACTCTAGCCTGCGTGCATAGTGTTGTTCACTTTGGGTTTACTGCTGTCCTAACATGTTCCATACCCATTGAAAGCTCGCTACACAAGATAGAGCTATAGTTATCAAAGTTCAGATTTTCTCTCAAGCTATGGTAACTTCATCCATCTCTCAGCTCCCTATTACCAGACACTCTTTGAGGCCTCTAATCTATGAGTAGACCACAAGCTGCAAATGCTTGGGAGAGTGTTTGAACCTGAGCACATTGTTTTGCCTCTTTTCGTGTGGGGCGTGCTCTCAGTATTGCACTGAACTTAAAATTAGTTTAGTGAAGAAAATAACATACATTCTTTCTCGAGAAGATAAATATAATTGGTCAAAGATTCGAAGTATCCAAGGCATGTCCATACTTAAGAGGTGGATTTACATCGGTTTATTCAGAAATCTAGTGTTTACAAGATTTTGATTCCTGGTCACACCCATTCGGGCAGCACCAGTTTTTTTTACCAAGTCAATTTGACGATAGCTCCACGGTTTCACTACTCTTTATACCCTTTTGGTCTTGTGATCACTAAGCTGTGTTTGTTGCTCTGAATCAACTTCCATTTTTCCTCTATAATATTTCATGACATCTTGATTGGGGATTGTAGTGCTATACCTCTTGAATGATTTTCAGTGCTGTGTTGCTCAATTACCTAATCATAAGTAAGACCCTTGAATCATAATATCTGGTAGGATGGGATTTGTACTGTTTTAGTTTGGATGGTGAGTAGGCTGTCGTGGCCATGGGGTGACCACTTAATACCATCTGGAGTAATGAGCAAGGGGAGAATTCAATATGAAAGGTTTAGAATTGAATGATGATTCTAATTATGTTAGGAAAGCGTCAAGGATGTGAAGTTGATTTAAGTCCCTTTGTTACCCAACATGTGTGCACAAGTATGGTTCTATGGCTCCAACAGCACAAGTATCGATTATATTTTCCTTTGGTTTAGTTATAGATGAATATTTTTTGCTTCTACAACTCATCTGCTGCATTTCCTTTGTCTCGTAATGTTGAGACTAGTGTGGAAGCTTCGGGGTAGGCTTTACTTTGTTGGATGGCAAATCTTGGACTTCAAACATTGCTCCCTCTGTGTGTATTAACCAGGTTTGCAGTATATTTTGTGTTATGAACTTTGGCTCGCATTGCTTGTTAATTTCAGTTGTTGTTGTACTGTAGCATTTAGTGGAATTTCTTCTGTAATTGGTAAGATGCCTGATCTTCTCTTTCACCAATCTGTAGTATTAAGCTTAGGAGGGTATAACTGGAATAAACAAAACTTGGGAGATGTTTTTTCCCTTGTACAAAATACGGGTAGCTTCGTGGTATAAAATGATTCAAATATTCACCAATAAAAAAGTTCGTGATTCTGCATATTACTTTGAGTGGACCTGGCTTGGTGTTTTTTTCTGTAATTTCCCGCTTTTGCCTTTTTATTTTAGGATGTGTCAATGTTTATGTACATTGTGACCTGAGTTGCAGGTCTTGGGAGCCTTCTTCCTAAGGTGGTTAGTTTGTCAACTAGGATAGTTTGATAGTTGATACAAAGGAACACATTTTTGTGAACCAAATAAGATGGAGTAATCAGGAGTGACAAACCGTAATAAGATGGTCAACAGATATGGTAAGTGTTCTTTGGGATGAAAATAATCACTGTGTTGCTGATTCCGTAATTAGATGAGACGTTTCTGAGGTTAAACAACATATATGGACAAAGTGAAATAGTGTAACTGAGTACATGATTTTGATCTGGAGAACAGCTGTGGATGTTAGAGTTGCCAAAAATGATAAACATATTTCATGATGGTTCATTAAAGACTTAGGCTGTTCATGAAAGCATCGTGTTTATTCTGAGTTCTGAATCCCCATTCTTCGTAGATGTGTTCGATTTTGCATATGTGAACAGCATTGTGTTCATTCCGACTTCTGAATCCCCATTCTTGTTAGATGTATGTCGATTTTGCATGTGTGGTTGTGGAATGAGCAAACACACAAAATTCAGTTGGGATAATGGGAGTTGTCGACAGGAAAATAATATGTTCGAGAATAAAAAGGTTCTCTTTCGGTAGTGGAGGAAAGCTATAGGTAGGATTTTGTACAAGTTCAAGAGGTTTTGTATGATGCATTAACTATACAAGTTTCTAGCAGTATGGACAACGGACCATTCACTTTGCCGTATTATTCTGGTTATACTGTAAAAACAAGTCTATATGATGTTCTGTAGGGGTTAACCGAGTCCTTGATGTCATTTGCTTCTAAATTTACATTGCGGTGGTAATCTGGGTTCGATTTTGCATATGTCCGGGCTTCAGTGACAGTGATGTTTTTGTTTCCCATGGCATAATTTGGATCGCATAGGTTTTCTCCTTTGGTTTTCCCTCTCTCTTTATTCCTTATATTTTCTGCAGCGTTGCTCACTACAATATATGCTATGGGTTGCTCTAAAGTTTTTCTTTTTCATTGATGGCTTATGGTAGATGCCGTCTCCCGATTGAATCCTAATTCCTAGGTTAGGAAGCAGAAATGACAATCAAGATGTTAATGGAAGAGGAAAAACAACAGACATATATACATGGGAATGAGAGGCTGGGAAAGGATCAAGAATCACACCAGAGACCTAATAGTAATTCTGGCAAGAGATTTCTCAAAATGGAATGAACACAAGAAGACCCAGCATTTGAAAGAACACAGAGATTTACTTGATTGATTGAAGCATTTCCCATGAAACAGACGCATATGTAACTAAGGCAAATAGCCCTTGTAAAGACTATAGTGGGAGAGTATACGTACAAAACATACCCATGGCCATAAACTTCTTACGTGGTGCACTGTAATTGTTTACTTAAGAATCTTTAGGACTAGCAGTTAAATCTTTATTTGAATATGCTTTATTCGAACATGCTTCAAGTATGGTTCCAGGGGAAGCAAATTGACTGGCCTATTCCGACAAGGGAGAACAGGCCATTTAACAAGCAGATTCTGAAATTGTGGAGACTTGGTTCGGTCAAGCCACTAAGTATTGGAAATAGGCTATCTATGCCAATAATTACATGTCTGATTTGATCTATGGATGCCCGTCCAACTTTATCAGCTGGCCCTTTCTTTTGCATTACATAATGAAGTCTCTAATGGCCCAATTATTAGTAAGACCTTCTCTACCATAGGGGTTCAAGCATACATTGCCTTGGACTAGACGAAAACAAAATTTGGAGAAAGCTTAGGGTTTGGATTTTACGTCTTTCGACATTTCCGGACAATTATTGGACACAATCCATTTCTTAGCTCTTAAAAGACTTTCTAAATCTAGTATCTATGAAGAACTCCACATGACCCCTATTTTTACGTGCCATATCCAGGGTTTTGATTTTTAGGAAGTTACGTTGGTATTCTTATCAAAACTGGGCTTTGAGCTGTTTCCAAATGTTATATGCTGAAGGCTACCTTTTTCTGTGTTACAATTCTGTTCTTTTTCTCTTTCTAACCCAACCTTCTCTCTGTTTTATGGAATTGCTTCTTATGCTAATGCAATTACTTTGAAGTGCTTCAGTGTTGTGCTGGCAAAGTTTCATTGTCATTGTAGAGGATCTTTTCCTGGTGGGTCGTCTTGTGTCTTGGAGGAGTATTATTAGTATAGGACTGTCGGAAGTGGTTTTTGTTTTTTTCTTCCTTTCTGGGGAAGCCTCTTTTCATCATCTTTTCAAGCTGCTGCTTGTTTGTTTCTGTTGTGTGTATATATATATGTGATTCAGATTTTATTTGTGCTTTTATGGAATTAATGAAATAGGGAGAACTTATGGCATCAATCAGCTACACTGCCTTAACTTGAGGATCTTTTAATTGTTCATCTCGTATATCTTATCGCGTAGAAGAATGTCGTAATTAGATTGGATATCAGTAATCAGCAATATACTGCAAAATAAAAAACTATTAAAAGTATTTAAAAGGAATTTGTTTATTTGTGAATGCAGAGGGAAAAAAGAAAGATGAAAGCCCACTTTCTCTTATGGTTTGAAAATGTGTTCCAACTTCCAACTACCGTTTCGGGGTTAAAACAAGGACACTGTTTTTCACACTTCTGTTTTTGGTTTGAGTTGCACTTTTTTTTTCTATTATATAAAATTACTGAAATATTTTTTATATTAAATAGAAGGGTATTGAAGTAATTTTGTATAATAGGGATAAAAAAGAGTAGAGATGAAAAGACTGAAAATTGAATCCCCAGAAAAAGTGTAGTAGGACAACTATAACAATTATTTTTTGGTCAAAATAATGTAATTTTTTTCCTTCAAATGAAAAAATCTTATTAATATGCTGGAATTTTGTGGAAAAAAGTTTTGAATATTTCATGAAATAATTTCTTTTTAAATTTTTGTTCGTGTTGTAGATAATTTTTCTGGAACGGATGAAGTTAATTGAATGAAGCAGCCAAAGCTAATCGAGTTAAATATGTTGTTAAGAAAGAAATGAAATATTAGAAAATCAGAAGCAAGAACAAAAAAAAAAATAAAGAAGGTTGGATTTTGTATAATTTTTATTTTTATTTTTAATTTTGTATCAAAATTTTAAAGGTTATTGATTTGTTTTGATGAATTTTTTTTAAAAAATATAAATTAATTTTTTTTAATTTTGAATATAATTTTTACTTGGGTTTTCACTTACTACTTGAAAAGTTGAGAATTTTAGATACGGTTATCACTTGACATTTCTTTTAATTCGACAAAAAATATTTTTCCTGAATTAGAAAAATTTAAAAATATTTTTTCTTAACTAAATAAGAAAATTAAACTAAACTAAATAATGTATTTTTTTTAAAAAGACAAAACTAATACATAATTTAATTTGTCCAAGCCGAAGTCACCAAAGGAGCCCCAAGCGACTCGGAATTAACAATTCAAATTTAAAAATTGGGAGATGAGCATCCAGCTGTCTCCGTCTCTAATTTTGAAATTTGCCGTTCAAATTTAACCTCGAAATTCGCAGATCCATTCCTCCAAATATTCAAAATTCGAACCCTAAATACAGAGCCGTTACTCATACACACCCACCACCCACTTACGTATAATTTTCTGTATATATAACCCATCATTACCCCTTCCCCCTCCTGCCTCTCATTTTTATACGCCCACCCTCTCTCTCTATTTCTCTCTCTCCCGCTCCTCCTGCTTCTCAACCCTAATTCACAAATCCTCCATATTCTCCCTCTTCTACATCAGAAAATGCGTGAAATCCTTCACATCCAGGGTGGCCAATGCGGCAACCAAATCGGATCTAAGTTCTGGGAAGTGGTCTGCGCCGAGCACGGGATCGACCCCACCGGTCGTTACCACGGCGACTCCGACATCCAGCTCGAGCGGGTCAATGTATACTACAACGAGGCGAGCAGCAGCCGGTTCGTTCCTCGAGCCGTGCTCATGGATCTGGAGCCTGGAACCATGGACAGCATCAGATCTGGCCCGTACGGCCAGATTTTTAGGCCGGATAACTTCGTTTTTGGTCAATCTGGCGCCGGGAACAACTGGGCTAAGGGGCATTATACGGAGGGTGCGGAGTTGATCGATTCTGTTCTCGATGTTGTGCGAAAGGAGGCGGAGAACTGCGACTGCTTGCAAGGTATGTTTATTTTGAGTCGATCTGGGCCTTTCTTGTTTAATCTTTGTTTTTTCATACAGATTTCGGAAACCCTAGTACATAGAGAGCGTACTATGGGGGTTCTCCTAATTTAAACATCGTTTTTTGTTAGGATTCTGAAACCCTAGCACAAACCAGGCGAGTGGGGCTTTCCGATTTAGATCTTGTGTTTTTTTATACAGATTCCGGAAACTCTAGCACAAACACCTGGACGAGAATCGACTCCTTGATTTCCTATTTAAACCAATTATTTTTTTGCAACGATTACCAAAACCTGAGCACAAACAAATGCAGAGAGTTTATATAGATTAGCTGTACGCCATGTTCTATTAGTACATTTACCTTTCTTCGAATCTATTGTAATACCGGATAACAGATGTGAACTGGAAGATTGCGTCCCACCGTGTAGAAGAATCATTGAGTTGTTTTCTTTGCAGGTTTTCAGGTGTGCCACTCCCTAGGAGGAGGGACAGGGTCTGGAATGGGGACGCTTTTAATTTCCAAGATCAGGGAAGAGTACCCAGACAGGATGATGCTCACTTTCTCTGTGTTTCCATCTCCGAAGGTCTCTGATACTGTTGTGGAGCCTTACAATGCTACCTTGTCTGTTCATCAACTCGTGGAAAATGCAGATGAGTGCATGGTTCTTGACAACGAGGCTTTGTATGACATTTGCTTTCGAACCCTGAAGCTCACCACTCCAAGTTGTAAGTTTCTCAAGTTTTAGTGATGAACGCTTTTTGCCTTTGTTATTTACATATTTAGTTCTATGGTCTCTTTTTGGCATACATAGTACCTTGGTATTTATATTTGCAATTTC
>JABCMJ010020094.1:0-22891 GCA_014822125.1 Arbutus unedo | reverse complement strand
ACAAAACCATTCATATATTCTATGAATGTGCGTATAATGTGCATATATGGGGGGATATAGATACCATATAAATGGTATACCCTATGGGTTTTGTCCGTTAGTGAAGCGAGGCCTCAAACATCAAACCATATCTTACTGAATAATCTGACTGAACCGAGTGAGGTATAGATAGATTATATTGCAGCTTGTGTTGTGGCGAGACGAAGGGATGGAAGGAGCCGATTCCCTTGCTTGCTTACCGGAAAAATGTCCGATAGCGAATTACTTGACTCGATGGATGGAGGGAGAGCTCTCCAACTCAAGCACGAAATCAATGTTGAGTCAACAATCATCAAGAGGGGCACCACCAAGCGAGATCGAGACTAGCCCTATACATGTTGGTGCGCAATAACACCATGTACCTGAACTAGCTTCTTGCCTATTTTCTCGGGAAAACCCTAACTAGGTTTGATGATGCCCTGAAATATCCGATTATCGGTTGATTTGATTTTCCACCCTCCAAAGTTCTTGCAAACAACTCCAAGACCGGTGGTTTGGCTGGTCGTTGACCCTCTGATGATTAAGTTATTCGGGAGATGATACAAAAGGTTCAAGGTATTCTGTGAATAAAGCAATGCGTGCCTTAAATTCTTGGAGTTTGCTATATTTATAGGATTCCTTGTTGTCTAGGTGGTTGTGATCCTGAGATATTGTGCCTGCCTGCTATCGGCATCCATGGGAGCTGTTTACTGGGTCGTGCAACATTTTGAGAGCCGCAGACGATCTGTGGGCGCGTTTAGTGGGTTGACCAAGTTACTTGTTAATTACTCGTTACTAACCAAGTGTCTCCATGTCGCAACCGAGCGGGGTGGTGCTCAGAATTGCCAAATGGTGCTAAATAATCTCAAGTGAGGTTCGTTGAGCAATAAGTTGAACACATAACGGTTGCTCTACTTATCGTCATATTATAACTCATTAGATGTCCCCCATTCCCGAGTCTGAGCGCGTGCTTAGACGTTGGGAAACTTTACTGAAACGACACTTCTTAGCTTTTACCTGGCATTAAGTGTTCGTCACTTCAATTTTTAGGCTTTTTACCTATCCACACGCGTGTCGAAATCTCTGCCCTTGATGTTTTCCACGTCAGACGGTCCGAATGAACGCTACTAGGTTTCCACTTGGGGCGGTTTCAAGTATTACCCCCTTCCCCGCTTTTTGAATCGCATCCACTTTCCTAGATTTCTCCCCACTTCTTGTATCGCTGTTGTCCTTTACATAGTTCGAGCATTGAGCGATCTTTTGCTTCCTATTCCCTCCCTTTCTTTCCCAGGTACGCTTCCTCTATCTTTTCTTTTGGTTCAGTTACCTTGGAATCTGGTTCATCAATCCCTAAACGCGAGACGCTCTCAGAGGTTCTCAGTCTCAAGTCTCCTCTTTACTCCTACTTTCTTAGGTCCCTAGAATCTTCTTTGGATTTTCCTCTAGATCTTTGGCTCGCTCATGTTTCACCGGATTTGAGGCGTCATTGAGCGGAAGAACAATTGGGCGGTCTGCAACCCTCTTGAGCGGTTGGCTGTTGTAGCGACTGTTTGAATCTCCCATGTTTTGACTGCCTTAACAGGGTAGATAATTTCAGTTTCGAAAGCGCCTCACATTGATTCTTGGTTTGGGGATCCAACTTTCCTTCACGTAGGCTTACTGGTTTTCAACTTTGCTTATATTGGTAACCTTACCCACACTTTTGGGACCAGTAAACTTCCAATCGGAATTGATTCAGAGGAAACTTTTGAGGATTCTTCCATGGACAATCAGCCAATCGCTGCATTTTGGTTTGGGCTACGGCTCCTGCCTTTGTTACTACCCGAGCGTCTCCATGCCGCGGCTGAGCTGAGTGGTGCTTAGAATTGCTGAATGGTTCTTGATTATGAACGATCGGTGCTGAATTATTCTGAGTGACATTCTTTGAGCAATAAGTTGAACACGTGGCAGTCGCTTTGCTTACCGTCATATTATGACTCATTAAGGTTAATTAGGTTTTAACTCTTTTGAAAGTAGTTGTCTGACAGAATGTTGGAGTATTGTCAGTTCGGTTCGTATACAATCAACAGGAAAGGGTAACAATTATTCCAAAAGGCCCCAATAAACATTATTATTACAAGCGCATAAGATACTGTTTTAGTTTCTTTAAGCCTCTTTCTTTATCTTAGTTCATTTTCACGGGTTACGATGGTGAAGGGCCCCAAATACTATTCATTGTCAGGAGCTTCTCTTATCCTCCCTTGTACTAGTCCTTCATATTGGCCTTTTTACTATGTATATGTGTGTGTGTGTGTAAAACACGTACATATATATTTCTCTACACCAAAATCAGTATTAAACTTGAGATTGGAGCACCATCTCTGCCTCTCTGGGGCTTGCTACAATTAGCTTAGTCACTGAGTCATAACTGAAGAGCTGTTTGTTTTATTTTCCCCAACATTTGAGTTTGAAGGCAGCAAGAAAAGTTTTATCTCTAGCAATTGGATGGCCCTTTTTTGCATGATTCCAGCATCTTACTATTCGTTTTTTGGTAGTATTTTTTTGCTAAAACCTCAACCTCCACTGCCCCCTAATGTTGCAAGAAATCACCTATTACTCTCAGGGATGGGCTGTAGTTGACTCTTTAGTGGAGAACATAGATTTGGAAGAGGAATAGTAACAAAGTAATTTTTTTTAAAGAATAGCTCGAGAAGACCCAAATGCTCTTTTTGATGTTTAGGGGCATGCCTGGGACATCTTTTGCATTAAAGATTGTGGAGATGGTTAAAGGTAACCTGCTAAATGAGGAGTTAGTATCTTTTTCTCAGAAACCTTGTTGCCCTCTATGAGAGTTCCTACTTTTGTATCTCATTATTTGTTTTTTTTATTGCCTTTGTAGGTACCATGCAATTCATAAGGAGGTCTATAAGTGGTTTAACATAAGTTTTGATGAATTCGGACGCACATCAACTCCGCAGCAGACCGAAGTCTGCCAGGCAATCTTTATGAAGCTGTTGGAGAATAATTGGCTATCTGAAAACACAATGCAGCAGGTTCAAACTCCTACAATGACATTAGCTTGACATTCTCTTAGTATATTGGCGACTTGGACTCTTTGAGTGACCTTGTTTTGTTCCTTGGTTGTATAGTCCGACGCTAGTTTGTCTTCCAAACATTTTTCGCCCTCTTACCTCTTTTGCAAATTGCTAATTAAGTTGACTGGAATAGCTTTATGATGCAGTTATACTGTGATACATGCAAAAGGTTCCTAGCTGACCGACTTGTGGAGGGTACATGTCCAACACAAGGTTGTAATTATGATTCTGCAAGAGGAGATCAATGCGAAAAGTGTGGAAAGCTATTAAATCCGACAGAACTACAAGATCCTAGATGCAAGGTGCCTTTATCTCTTCTTTTTTGTTCCATTTTGTAATTATACCTTTTTTCTGCAAAGTTTGGGCCCAGACTTCTGACCCGAAAAGTGAGACCCTTCTGCATGATTCTTACTGAAGTGGGAGTGTTATCTACAAGGAAAAAACTGGATCGAGTGTATTTACATTTTCTTGTCTATGTTTTAAGAAAAAGTCCATATATGTTTATCTATCTGGACCAGTGCAATACGAGGATGCTGGGTATATGTATATATCGGATGGTAAAATACCATCCCTTTTCTAGTTTCAGTTTTCTTCTAACTAAATGTTCGAGCTTGTTTTTCAAACAGGTCTGTCGAAACACACCACGCATTCGTGATACAAACCACTTGTTTCTTGAGCTGCCTTTGTTGAAGGATAAACTGGAAGAGTATATAAACATCATGTCAGTGGCTGGGTCATGGAGTCAGAATGCTATCCAAGCAACAAATGCATGGCTAAAAGAAGGGTTAAAACCTCGATGTATTACTCGTGATTTGAAGTGGGGAGTTCCTGTTCCACATGATAATTTCAAGGATAAGGTTAATTAAGAAAGATGCAGTTAAATGGAAAAATTCCCGGCCTGTAGATAGGCGTTTCTCCTTTTGTCACAGGAAGTGTTTGAACTATTATTACTTGTTTCAGATTTCCAAATTGATCACGTTTTGTCTGCATAACAATGGATAGGTTTTCTATGTCTGGTTTGATGCACCTATTGGATATGTCTCAATCACGTCATGCTTCACAACTGAGTGGGAGAAATGGTGGAAGAATCCTGAAAATGTTGAGCTCTATCAGTTCATGGGCAAGGATAATGTGCCATTCCACACTGTAAGCTCATTGTTCTCTGGTTCCATTTTAAATGATTTGGGATTTTATGCCTACACAAGTATGAAACCTTCCAAGATAGAAACATGTGGCATAGATGATGGTTAGAGTTGGCATACTTGTGAACAGTAATTCATATTGCTCGGCCAGAGATTGGCAAGATTGCTTTCTTGCATTTATTTGACTTTCTAAAATTTGGCTGGGGTTAACTTGTTAGTGGTTTCCAGGTGATGTTTCCATCTACGCTTCTTGGGACTGGAGAAAATTGGACCATGATGAAGACAATCAGTGTTACTGAATATTTGAACTATGAAGCTGGTCATTAAAATGAATTTGTGTTTTTGCTTGGGTAGTTGAGTAACTCTTTGATGAAATCTTTTATTTGGTGCTTGCTCATTGTTGCGTTGTTATTTGGTTTTTTTGTGCAGGAAAGTTCTCGAAGAGCAAGGGCGTAGGTGTATTTGGAAATGATGCAAAAGATACAAAGATTCCTGTGGAAGTATGGAGATATTACTTGCTAACTAATAGGCCAGAGGTTGTGGTCTTTTTGTTGACTCAATTATCCTTTCTCTTCCTTACTCTGCATGTGCTATTCTTGCCATTGCTAATTATTTTGGGTATGCAATAGGTGTCAGACACATTGTTTACGTGGGCAGACTTGCAAGCAAAACTAAACAGCGAGTTGCTTAATAATTTAGGCAATTTCATCAATCGAGTCCTGAGCTTTATTGCTAAGGATCCAGGTAATTGCTTTTGGAAACAAGCCTCCAATATTTATGGTGGTTTTTATGTGATATCATTTGAATCTTAACTTGTAATGTTTTGGTGTGCTACCAATTTACCTGCTTTATACAATAATTACAGTTGAAGAATGTCAAGCAAACCATTTTTCCCTAGTTTGGAATATGCTCGGTAGTCCATTCCTTTACCCAACCTCATTGATCTTCCTGCGTATGCATCTCTCTCCTGAACCCACTCTCAGAACTAGAACCTACTCTATGAAATTGTAATAGCACCAATATTTTTTGTTGTATCCCTGAGATGAGGAACTTGAAGCATCCTTTGTTTGTTTTTTTCTCCCTCAAAAACTATATGCAATTAAATTTAAGATCATACTTTCTTTGCTTGACATGTATAAATGTTTAATTGGTTTTGTACCTGTGTATTCGGTTATAGTGGAGAAGGAAGTGAATCTCGTGATTTTAGGTATTATAGTTTGTTAGGATGGTAAATGATTTTGGTTAGGTTTTCAATGGATTTTGTCTGGATTTATTCAGGCATAATTACTACTATTTTTTTTCTTATTTGGTAGTAGATGGAGATCATATGTCATGATGGTCTTTGAAATTATTGCATCGAATAGCTATGGAATAAGAATTTATCTCTCTACCTCGCTATTCTTTGGACCTTTTCTCTTTTACCTCCTCTTCATCTCTTCTCTTCTGGTCCTACACACCATTTTGGTATCAAAGCCCAATGTTGATTGTTTCCCAAAATAAGAGGAGTTTTGAATCTTCTTGGTGACAGTTCCTAGGTGACATTTCTGCAACAAGCCCGATATCTTTGCCAGAGTTGTCAATCCCAACCGTCATTGATTTCGTCCAATATGGACATCGGTTTGTGATATGTTTTCGTGGCTCTGTAGGTGTCTGGCCTTGGTGCCTGGAAGGGCCCCTATGGAGAAAATGGCTTCTATGACTCTTAAGTCTATTACCCCTTCTTAGAAGAAAGGGCCACCCACAAAAAGCACCCGAAAGAAAGAAAAAGGTGATCTTTCAGTCAAGTGAAAGGAACTTAGAATTGATCTATATCTATTCCTAAGGAAGACTGTTTTTTGTCATAAAAAAGACATGCGCAGGCTCAGGGGATTGTAGCAACTAGTCTTATTCTTAATCTTATAGGAGATCATCAATCAACATGACACATATCGCCACAATCCTATAAAATCGTGTAATTGCTGAACGCCTTTTTTTTGAACCTCCTTGTTGCCTCACCGCTTCCAACAGAAGTAGTACGACGGCATTATTGTAAAAGTAACCCAATGAACCAACCCAACTTCTTACCCCTTACCTGACCCACCATATTAATAAAGCAAACGTATCACTTACGCACAAACTCCCAACATCGTTTTTACATGTAGCGAACCCAGTTGGCTACAAAATCATGCCTTAAAACCATGGCCCAACACAGTTGATCTAGCCTACTTCATGCCTGTCAAACTGCGATTCTGCACAAACCACTTCGAAATAGTTGTAATCTACAAAATATAATTAGAATAGGAAAGTGATTTTCACACACTCCTTTTAGCCTCATACACATTTTTTTGTTCTTATTATACAAAGTTACTGAAATACCCTTCTATTATATAATCTTTATTCCTCTCGTGTTTAAATTACTATACTACCCTCACAATTAACTAAAAGTAAATAATCTTTATTTTTTGTCCTTATTCATTTTTTATTTAGTTATTATTTTTACGTCATTTTTTATGGTTTATTTGTTCGTCTCAACGAAAGGAATCTAAAAAGTATAAAATTATGTTCAAAAGCTAAAAAATAAATCACTAAAAACAAAAATAAGTCTAAAAAAGTTATGTTTTGAGCTTATTTTTTGTGTTTTCTAAACTCTTTTTTAGTTTTTGGACATCATTTTATATTTTCTAAAATTTCTTGTCGAAACTAACTAATAACCATAAAAAATTGATACAAAACAAAAAAATTAAATTATTTTTTCAAATAAAGACAAAAAAATAATTAGACAATAATTCAATAATTACTATAGGCTAGATAAATCATAAATAACTCAAATTAAAATTTTGTGAAATTGTATGAACCACAAACGATTGCATGTAATTTTTGTTGGAGTCTTTCCTTTATTTAGTATCTATTTAGCTTGTAGTAATTATTGAATTATTGTCTGATTATTTTTTGTCCTTATTTGAAAAAACAATTTAATTATTTTGTGTTGTATCAAATTTTTTTATGATTATTAGTTCGTCTCGATTTTCGTAATGTCCAAAAAACAAAAACTATTCAAAAAACACAAAAAATAAACTGAAAACAGCAGATTCTTAGAATTTTTTTGTTTTTAGTGAATTTTTAAGTTTTTGAACATAATTTTATTCTTTTTAGATTTCTTTCATTGAGACGAACCAATAAACCATAAAAATGACGCAAAAATAACAAATACAAAAAAAAATTGAATAAATACAAAAAATAAAGATTATTTATTTTTAGTTAATTGTAAGGGTAGTATAGTAATTTAAACACAAGAGGAATAAACATTATATAATAGAAGAGTATTTCAGTAACTTTGTATAATAAGGACAAAAAAAAGAGTGTATGAGGTTAAAAGGGGTGTTTGAATCAATTCCCTTAGAATATTTTGCGGGTTTTGTTAAGCTTTGACTTGCCTAATATGTGTTGTCCCACATTCGAAAAAAGAGGAAGAATGGAAGAGTTTTTAAGTGCCAACCAAGAAAGCAAGTTTGAAAAAGCTTGTGCTAGATATTATGCTTGAGTGCATGAGGGTGCACAATACCCCACAGAGGCATGTGCTTTGTGGTGCTATTAGTGGTGCAGTTGGACACATGGAAGTGCGCATGTGCGTGTGGCATTCAATTGAGACTGTTGACTTTTATCAATCACAATTATCAATGTTCGGACGGTCCAAATGACATGTTAGTTAGACCGTACACATTCAAATAATAATGTGATTAGCGGCTTGATCAGATTTGAGAAGGGTGTGATTTGCACTGTTAAATATGAAAGTATGTGATCAGAGGGTTATGATTTAAACTAGAAGTGACTGTTAAAAATAGCAGTCACAACCCTTCATAAATGACTGTTATTTCTAACAGTCTAACTCTTCCAATAGGTGCCAGAGTTTTCATCCACACACCAGTGGCTCAACTGAGGTTGTTAACCGGAGTTTGGGGGACATCTTCGTGGGTGATAAACTGGGTAACTGGAATTTAGTATTGCTAACTGCAGAAATGTTTATAATACTTACGTCAACCAGTCTGCTGGTAAGAGTCCTTTTGAGATTGTTCATGGTGCCTTCGCTCGTCAACTCATTGACTGTATCCCATTACCCATTGATGCCTGCCCTTTTGAATCAGTCAAATCATTTGCTCAACACATTCATGACCTACATGCTGGTGTTAGGAGAAAAAATTGCTTAGTGATGAAAATTATAAACTTGCTGGAAATGTGCCTGGTAGGAAACTAGATTTCCATGAAGGATACTATGTCATGGTTCCTGTACATGCTAAACGGTACCCTAAGAGTTCCTTCAAGAAACTACATGCACAAGCCACTGGACATTTTTGTATCATTTGTAAGCTTGTACCTAATGCATATTTACTTGACTTACCTTCATATATGTATGTCCTTTATTCATGTTGATGACTTGTTTCGTTATTGAGGCATCTTTGAGCCTCCATCTCTCAACATTTGTCTCCAACTTCTACTCCATGTCTATTGCCATCTCCACTACCTCTCAAAGATCAGATTGACACTGTTCTTGACACCTAAGATGTTGGTTCTTCTTTGGGTGGGTTGCCATCTTGTGCAACAGAAGGGTTGTCCTTGTTTTGATGATATGTGGATTATAGAGGATTCGTTTGCCATCTGGACACAGATCTCTTGGACCAATACTTTTGTCATGACTAGTGTCCTTTCTCAACCTAGGAGGACTGGTGGGGAACAGGAGTCATTTGGTATACACCTTTTTTTTGGGGAAGGTAGAAAATGCTGCGATTTTAGGGAGTATATTTTATTAGTATTTGTTAAGAGAGAAAACCCACACTCTTTAGAGAGGGATGAGACGTTTATTTATAATAAAATGAATGAGATAAGGGTTTAACCTAATGGGCTCTAGTCACTGAGGCCCATTAGGGTTAACCTATACATTTAACCTAATAACAACTAACACCCTCCCTCAAACTGGCACATATACATCAATCATGCTTAGTTTGTTACATATATATAAAACCCGATTACCAACTAATGGTTTAGTGAAGATATCCTCCAATTGTTCACCGGTGCGCACAGGAGTGATTGTGCCTTTCTTGTACTCATCTCGGATGAAGTGGCACTCAATCTCAATATGCTTCGTTCGTTCGTGGAACACAGGATTAGTAGTAATATGGATGGCTAACTGATTATCACACCATAGTTAGGTCGGTCTGTCCATTGCTGTTCGTAATTCGGAAAGAATTTGCCGAATCCACATAATCTCAGAAGTGGCTAGGGCCATGGCCCTATACTCTGCTTCTGCACTTGAACGGGCTACCACGGCTTGCTTCTTGCTTTTCCAGCTGACCAGGTTACCTCCAATGGTGACTGAAAATCCAGAGGTGGACCGCCTATCAGCTGGGCATCCTGCCCAATCAGCATCGGTGTAACCCTCTATCCGGGGTGTCCCTATGGTACCGAATACCTTTCCCTGGATTACTTTGTAGATACCGGAGCATACGTAGAACTGCATGCCAGTGAGGAACCCGTGGGGTCTAAGCAAACTGACTAACAACACTGACAGGGTAAGCAATGTCTGGCCTAGTCATTGTAGTCAGATAATTCAACTTTTCAACCAACCGCCTATACTGATCGGGGTCAGGGAATAAATCACCAGTATCTGGCAGTAACTTGGCCCCTGTGTCCATAGGTGAATTTGCCCCCTTTGCCTGGAACAGCCCTGCATCAGACAAAATATCCAAGACATATTTGCGCTGAGAGATAACGATACCCTTCTTTCCTCGCAACACCTCAATGCCAAAGAAAATAGTTCAAGTGCTCAAGGTCTTTGGTTTGAAAATGCTGATTGAGAAACTGCTTGAGATCAGTAATACCGTGTGCATCATCACTTGTGATGACAATATCATCCACATATACAATCAACATGATGCATCCAAAGGGTAGGTGACAATAGAAGACCGAGTGATCCTTTGCAGACTGTAGTAGCCCAAAACTAGTTATCACCTGATTGAACCGACCAAACCAGGCCCTTGGAGACTGTTTTAACCCATAAAGAGAGCGGCGAAGCCTACAAACACGGCGTTTCCCTCCCTGAGCAACAAACCCTGGTGATTGCTCAAGATAGACCTCCTCAGTGAGATCATCGTGAGGAAGAGCATTTTTCACATCCAGTTGGTATAATGGCCAAGAATGAGTAACCGCCAAAAACAGAAGAAGACGAAGGGAGACTATTTTAGCCGCGACACCATATGTTTGGGCATATCCCTTGGCCACAAGATGGGCCTTAAGTCGAGCAATAGAACCATTAGGATGCACTTTGACAGCATAAATCCATTTGCAGCCGATAGCTTTCTTGGCAGGGGGGAGAGCAACAAGATCCAAAGTATGATTAG
Source organism: Arbutus unedo (assembly GCA_014822125.1). Lineage (NCBI taxonomy): Eukaryota > Viridiplantae > Streptophyta > Magnoliopsida > Ericales > Ericaceae > Arbutus > Arbutus unedo. The sequence goes on along the minus strand of JABCMJ010020094.1, from coordinate 12,286 downwards.
CCTTCAAGGCCTGCATTTCCTCCTCCATAGCAGTACGCCAGTCGGCATGGGCCAAAGCCTCACTAAGGGTACGAGACTTGGGCGCAGACTCCAAGCTAACAATCAAGGAGCGAATAGGAGCCGCCAAACCATGGTAGGAGGAAACATATAAGGGGTGATCACAACAAGAGCGGGAGGGGCGGCTGGGTGGCGTAGGGGGAGCCGGAGAGGGTGAGGCCGGATCAGGCAACAAAGAGAAAGGGGGAGAGAGACAAGGAAGTCATCTGGTGGAGAAGGAGACGCAGAGACACTGGGGAGAGGATAGAAGGACTCAGTCTCAACAAACGCCACATCCCGAGAGGTAATATACCGACGGAGTTGGGGGGAGAAACACTGGTACCCTTTATGTGTTTTGAAGTACCCAAAGAAGATACATTTAAGGGACCGGGAATCTAATTTGGACAAATTAGGGCGAGTATGGCGAACATAACAAATACACCCAAATAGGCGAAGAGGGAGACTATAGGGAGTGAGGGTAGTCAAGAGGACAGATTGGGGGGTGATACCATAAAGGACAGATGATGGTAAGCAATTGGTGAGATAACAGGCAGTGAGAACGGCATCACCCCAGAATCATTTGGGAACACCCGTGCGAAAGAGAAGAGCACGAGTAGTGTCGAGGAGATGATGATTCTTGTGTTCGGTAGCCCCGTTCTGTTTGGGGGGTGTCCAGACATGATGTCTGGTGAACAACGCCGTGGTAAGACAAATGTTCCTGAAACCAGTGGGGTACATATTTCCTACCATTATCACTATGGAGGACACGTATAGTGTGACCAAATTGGGTGCGAATCTTAGAGAAGAAAGAATTTCAAACAGAGAAGACTTCGGAGCGAGCTCGTAAGAGATAAGTATAAGTAAAGCGAGAGTAGTCATCCACAAATGTCACAAAATATCTGTAGCCTAAGGGTGTAGGAACGGGAAATGGGCTCCACACATCAGTATGAATAAGAGCAAAAGGAATGGAACTTTTTTTATTATTACGAATGAGATAAGAAACACGATGATGTTTGGCTAAATGACAGGACTCACAAGATAAATGAGAAATAGAACTAAATTCAGGACATAAAGACTGTAAACTAGCTAAAGAGGGATGACCCAAACGACAGTGAGCATCATAGGCAGAGGAAGTGAGCCCGGCGTAGGCAACCGGCTGATCAAGCGTATAAAGACCCCCTGTAAGACTCCCTTTACTGATAGTCTACTTCGTCACTAGATCTTGAAAAACACAATGATCAAGAAAAAACGTTACTGAGCAGATTAAATCTTTAGTAACGCGACTAATAGAAAGTAGATTAAAAGGAGAGCCAAGAGTATGTAACACATGTTGCAAGGTCAACGAGGCAGTGTGTGTAGCAATTCCACAACCTCGAATGTCAAGAAAAGAGCTATTGGCCACCGCAACCTGTCCAGTCTCCGTAAAAGGAGAATACTCAGAAAGAGTATCTGTAGTCCCGGTCATATGATCTGAAGCACCCGAGTCAATAACCCACGTGCGCGGAGTAACCATGTAGGCTGTGGAGTTACCTGTAATAAATGTACCAACAACAGGAGAAGAGAGCACATGGGACTGAGTGTACCGGTCATACTCAGCATCAGACATATGGACCATGTGGCCCTCGGAAGAAGAAGCAGGCGCAGTGGCAACATGAGCCATAGAAGAGGGCTTAGAGCCCAACTGGGGGCACTGCGGACGAATGTGGCCAACAACGCCACAATGATGACAGGTACGAGTCTCCAGAGATTCAGTACGACCACCAGTACGCCCACCATGGCCCCGACGGCCTTCACGGGCCCCACCAGAGGAAGAAAAATATGCAACCCTATCAGCAGAGTCAGGGGGCAAAGCTCGAGCATCAGAGTGACTCGGCGATCGACTCACACGACGAAAGGCCTCCGGGAGAGATGGAATATCCGCCCCGACAAGTATCTGTGACCGGGCAGCTTCACAATCACCACCACCAAGACTGGCTAAATAGAGAACCACCATAATCTGATCTCGTTGACGACGAAACACTATGGGGTCTGAAGTAAATGGCAGCAAGCGGTTAAATTCATCAGTAAGAGTTTTGAACCCAGCATAGTGCTCTTGAAGAGTTTTTCCCTCATGCGTGAGTTGGAAGAAACCCTTCATCACATCAAATAGGCGGGACAAATCATTAGCAGTGGAATATGTATCGGCCAAGGACTACCAAATCTCCCACACAGTATCGGCATTGGAGACTAGTATTTCAACAGACTTGTCCATGGAGTTTAGAATCTGAGTAAACAGTCGGGCATCATCTCTAAGCCAAGAATGGTACGTAGGAGCCATTTTGGGAGGACTGTCCGTCAGATGTGAATCTAGATCCATGCCCTGAAGAGCGTTCAAGACCTTCTTTCGCCATAAAACGTAGGTTGATGGACCAGTTAGCTTGGTTTCCACCAGGCGGGTGGACGAGGAGAATATCTGAGGTCGGGGTGTCTTGCAAAGCACCACAGGTGAGGCTGACGAATTTGAGGACGGAGAAGACATAATAAGAGTTTCCCTGTTTGCAACAATAAAGACGGCTTCACCAAAGATTAGTGAATACAATCACCCAACAGTGACCTCATATGACCATACGCTAAAATGAATTAAAACAGTAACTGAGGAGTAATCATAACAAGATCAGACGGACATACTAGAGCAGTAAGAGGCAAGAGAGACCGTTGAAGGAGAAGCAACAGGAGGCAGCAGGGGCCAACAGAGGGGCTGCAGGAAAAAGAAGCGACGGCGGCTGGAGAGAGGAGCAGCAACAACAGGAGGGCTACCGGAAAGAAGAGCAGTAGCAGCAGAGAAGCTGCAGGAAAGAGGATCGGCGGCGGCGGCACAGAGGTGCGGGGCCCGACTGGCCTGTGTGCGGCACCGGAGATGGGTGGCGGCGCCGGAGTGGCGTTGGCTGGAGAGTAAGCTAGGGTTAGGGTTTTATTTATGCTTTAACACGGCTCTGATACCATGTTAGGAGAGAAAACCCACACTCTTTAGAGAGGGGCGGGATGTTTATTTATAATAAAATGAACGAGATAAGGGTTTAACCTAATGGGCTCTAGTCACTGAGGCCCATTAGGGTTAACCTATGCATTTAATCTAATAACAACTAACAGTATTTCATTGGTTTTGGTTAGTTTACCCATTGTTTTGTTTAGCTATATTGCAGTTTAGTTTCAATTTTGTTACTGGGCAAGAAGATGGGTGATATATCTGTGGGGATTGGGTTTTATAATACTACGTTGAAATGATGTTTGATGAGAGCTTCCTCCTCTCTCTCTCCAAATCTCTGTCTCCCTCTTTCCTTTCTTCTTCTTGTTAGCGGGAAGCAACGTAAGTGGCTTGGATTCTAGTGGCTTTGTGCTTGATATGGAGTAGTATATTTGGGAGAATGGAACTAGGGCGTTCTGATTTTAAGATGCACGTAGGAATATATCCCTTTTTTATGCTTGGGTTTTAAGTGGTGTTTGATGACTAATTTCAGATTTTATTTAGTCAATTTGGTAAAAAGTTAATATTTTATGGGTTTTTGCGCTTGACTAGTTGTGCATCCCCTTGATGTCTCTCTCTTCAATATGATTTAACTTAAAACTTCAAAACCCGTACCATTTAGGCATCATGTAAGTTCGCATGTAGCATTGGTTCACATGTTTAAATCTCGATATTAATGTTGTGGCAATGAAAATGATGGGACTTAGAGACTACATGTCAAGCATGCATGCCATGTATTCCCTTCTCTAGACCTTAGGGATGAGATTGGTGAGCAAGGTGAGGCCACCTGTTGAGGAATGGGTGCAGGAGTAAAGTTTGGTAAGCATCATACATTTACAGACTAATTTACCTTCTTAAAAAACGTAAAATGTTTTGTTCTGATTTGTGTGTCAATATACCAAGTAGAATACTGGATCCATCTCTATGGATAGAATTTAATTTATGTTATTCAAAAGTCTTGGAGAATAATTACTTGATGATGAATATTCTAATTGAATAGCATTCACATGTCTTCTTGATCTTGCAATAACCTGCATTAATTTAATCCTATTCGGTTACTCGACCTGCCATGGGTTTTACGTGCCACTTCCTGGAATCCCCTTTTAAGGCTGATCGCCTTTAGTTTTTGGTGAAATGCCATCTCTATTGATGGAATAGAAATTCTCTTGTTTCGTACATGCCTCATTTTTCCTTTTTTGGCCTGGTCAATAATCCAACGTTAGCTTGGTTATGGGTACTTGAAATATGAAAATGTCCTTGATATTTCCTCAGAATCAAATGTAATCAATATTCGGTCTGATATCCTATTTGATCATTTTTAGTATTCTTTAAAAGGCCTAGCTTGCATTAGGTATGCTTGTTTTTTATTTTCTTTCTGAAAAATGTATTTAGTTTGTCTTATGATAGACCGCTCTTTTGTTAGTAGAATGATAATTGTAGATTGTTTTTAGTTTCCTCTTCTAAATGTATTGTTCAACCTTACATCCGTAACCATATGAATTGGCAGCTTTGGAAGAGAGCAAAGGTGTAGGATATCATTCTATTATTCCTGAAGCCCCAGGAGCAGAATCACATCCCTTAACAAAGACATTTGGTGAAAATGTTGGTGATTATGTGCAGCAATACTTAGAAGCCATGGAGAAGGTGACCTACCAATATTCTGCTGTTGCTTTAATTTGACCTCCAATATTACTCGCTATTTGTTTACATAATAATATGTACATAATTGTAATTTGGCTTAGGTTAAACTAAAGCAAGGATTGAAGATTGCAATGAGTATCTCGGGTGAGGGAAATGCATATCTGCAAGTAAGTTGGTTTATATGTATCCTTATTTACTTGCAATTTTATTATAATTCTGTCTTTGTTTCTCCCCTCTGAACATGAACCATCTTCGCAATATGCTACACAGGAGAGCAAATTTTGGAAGCTTTACAAGGACGACTATCATTCCTGTTCAGTAGTTATAAAGACTTCAGTGGGGCTAGTATATCTCCTTGCATGTCTCTTGGAACCTTTTATGCCATCTTTTTCCCTTGAGGTAGATTCACAGCCTGTCCCTCCTTGTAGCATTTCCAGAATTAATGAGGTACTTTCCTATATGCTGTTGCCTCCGCTATCACTTCAGGTACTTAAGCAGCTGAATTTGCCTCCTGAAATACAATTTCTGGTATCTGACGAAAAAGGAGATATTGAGAGGGCAAAGAGACCCTGGGAGTTATTACCCGCTGGTCATAAAATTGGAACACCAGAACCATTGTTTAAGGAACTGGTAAATTTGTTATTATTTTGCACTCTATGCCTACTATTAGCTGGTGTGTTGTAGATTCAGTTGAGTGTACTTACTTATTTGGTGCGATTTGAGGGGGATTAGACAGACGAAGAAGTAGAGTTTTTTAGACAGAAGTTTGCTGGAAGTCAAGCTGATAGGATTCTTAAAGCAGAAGCTGAAGCCAAAGAGCTCGCTGGGAAATTACAAAAAACAGAAGTTTCAGGTTACAATATTTCTTTTATTTTCTCAGTAGTTGGTTTAGGTGAAGGCCTAGTCAACAGATTTTTCTTCTCTTATATGCATCTTAATTCTTTTGGTGGAGTTTCAAAAACTTCAATGTGTTGGGAATGTTGTGCCCTAAGGGGAGATGGAATGAATTTTTGACTATAACTTCAATTCTCCCTGATCATCTTTGTGATGTATACACAACATAAATAGAACCATCCAAAGAGATGGACACAAAACTAATTCATACCTTCGCTTGTAGTGAGCCAAAGAATGAGAAACTTTTCAGAGCTTTGATGCCGATCTTTCAAGGGAGGGTGGTGGGATTCTTCTTCCCTTTCTCTGCTGTGTCTGCGTAGTGTAAGAGAATATATAATGGTAGTCCCTTAGCTTGGAATGGGACCTCTGAGGCTTCGCTAAAGTCTAGCTTCGATTCCACTCCTTTCCTCACCTCACAAGTCACAACGGTCGGAGTGACCGATGCACTAAATTTATTCCACTATATAAGAGTGGTTGTACTCTAGCCCTCAAAAGTAGGGGGGAGTACAGAGCACGTGCTGGTTCCGATCGGTTTCACAGTCCACCCGTCACTTGATCCGATCAATGCAGGTTGAGAAAACAAACATCCGATTTCAAATCGAGAACAACTTGAAATGAAACAAGTTGGGTCATTCGGGTTGGTTGGCTACTCGGGTGCTTCTGGCATCAATAGGAAAAACTAAATTGATCTTTAGAGCAATGAATATTGAACAATGGGAGAAGATGAGAGGAAGGTAGTGTTTTCAGGCATTCAGATTGGTGAAGCTTACAGAAATCCCCACAGCTGCAATTCATTCTTCTGTTTGCATGTGAGATGAACCCATGGCTTGGCTTGTGTCATACGAGAGGGAGGAGAGAGAGCGGTTTGTGTGTGGTGAAATGGAGAGAGAAGGTTGGGAAAGGGGTAAGCTTGAAAAAGAGATACACTGGTCTCAAGTGCCAATTGCATGGGGCCACATGTTAGGTGGAGTGGATATATTACTCAAGAGGCATTGGGTTTACTGTGTCTCAAACTCAAAGCCAATTGCAGAGGCTAATGAGGCAAGGGGATCAACATGTCAATTCTGCTACTGGATCACCTGGCTCAACTTGAAGTTGGAAAATTTCTCAATTAATTGTTTGACTTTCTTCACATAGGGTGCCATATTGTTGTCCAATGAAGTATACTACCCTTCAACTTGTTTCACCACCAATTGGCTGTCACAACACACTCAAATGCTTCTGCCCCAAGGCTACACACTCAAATGCTTCTGCCCCAAGGCTAAGGCATGTTGAAGTTCGAGGACAAGGGCCTCGTACTTGTCTTAATTGTTTGATGCCCTTTTAAGCCTAGGTTATGGATTGCTCAATTCATGATCCTTCTGGTGCAATTATAACTATTCCTGCCCCTGCTCCTTGGGCATTTCATGACCGATCATAGTACATTTTCCATAGCTTCCCATCGTGTGCTTTGGTCGGCTCTAGGTTGTTTTTCTTTCCTTGTTCCTTGGTTACCATCTGGCCATTCTTTCTTCTTTCCTCTATGTTCTCTCTTGTGAATTCTGCAATGAAGTCCTTGGTAGCAATTTTTTTTCCCCAGCTTCGTATATCAGTCTAATATATCAGATTTTGAATATTTGATAATCACATTTTAGCAAGTGTCTAAAAAGTGTCAATTACATATTTAATTCTTTATCCTAGACCCCAAAGAAGTATTGGACATTTTGCAAAAATAGTATCATACACGTGTCAGAAATAAGATCTTTCTTTGTAGATTATGGGAAGCGAAAAAAGAGTATTGGACACGTGTCCAAGAATGTCGGTATCCAACACGTATCAGCCACGGATGAGTCGCCTTCTTTTAAGTGTCCGTGCTCCTTAGCTATAGAGTACCTATAGTCTCAGTTATATTTGTATTGCTACCGACTCTAGATTCAACTATATATTTCGTGCCCCACAACCGCTCCTGTTTCAGCAACCTCTCTAGCTTTATGCAACTAAGGAATCTTGCTCTGTAATTGTAGACGAAGCATTATAATCTGTGGGCATTCTGTGGGCATAAATATGCTTGCCTGTACGGTAAGTTGGTAATTCTTTTTGTTATTTGAAGGCAGATTGATGTAAGTGCATATTTTTGGAGATAATGCTGTCCTTGACTTTTTCAAGGACAATTTGCTTATATCTTTTTAGTCTGTTATTGATTTGTTTTCTTTTTTCCTGTTTTAATTGATGCATGAGGGTATACAAGTAACTATTGAATTTTTTCCATTCACATAGTTTTGCCTTTGTTGCTCTGTGCTGCAAATATGCTGGCCTTTCTATTGCTTATAGGTAGTTCATTACTGGTGTGTTAACATGGAATGGTCCAAATTGCTGCTTACCTCTAGTGTCTTACTGTTTTGAGATGGACGGGGTAAGAAGCAACGACCAACTAAATCTGCCGCTGATTCCAAACCTAAGGCCAGTGCTGAAGCAGAAATTTCCATTGCTAGACTTGATATTCGTGTTGGTCTTATCACAAAAGCTCAGAAACATCCCGATGCTGACTCTCTATATGTTGAAGAGATTGATGTGGGTGAAGGACAACCTCGAACTGTGGTCAGTGGACTTGTCAAGTATATTCCACTTGAAGACCTGCAGGTATTCTGTCATTTGCTTTTCCAAATCCCTATTTTATAAGTTCTTTAATCTAGCTACTTGCTGCCTTTTGTTCTGATAGTTCACTCACAATGATGCACTTTTGTCAGAATCGAAAGGTATGTGTTCTTTGCAACTTGAAGCCAGCAACCATGCGGGGTATAAAGTCACAAGCAATGGTTCTTGCTGCGTCCAGCAGCGATCAAACTAAAGTAAGTAATAGCATTTTACTTGTTAGAGTTTGTCCTCACATTAATCAATTAGTAACTACAAAACTAGTATATGAGCCTGGGCGGCCTCTCCATTCATTGCCAATTGGTTTTGAGTTGGATGCTTTAACATGGTATCAGAGCTACGGTTTTGGAGACTTTTTGTCAAAACTCTCTTGGTTGATTGCCCCTTTGCTTGTGCAATGAGTGGAGAGGCCACCCAGGCTCATGTACTAGTTTTGGAGGTACTAATTAATCAATGTGGAACAAACTTTTAAATAACTAAGATCTTTCCTAGCCTTCAAATGTGTGCGATACAGAGAAGAGGCCAGAAATTGAAAGAAAGGAGGAATATGTTGAGTTTTGATTGGGAAATGTTGTGCTTCATCAATCCTGTCCCAGCGGTAGTGATGCAACCAAGAAACTACACTACAGTTTGATGCATATTACCCTTACCCACATCAATCTTTAGAAACATTAAATAATGACCCACTGAACTCTCACTTTTCACCTCCACAATTTGGCCTTCCCCACATTCCTATTTGATAGCATAAAGTAAGGAAAACGATATTCACCTTAACTTTAAACTTCTGGCAGAAGGCACATTTTTTTTGGTTTACTAGTCCTTAACAAAAGTTTTTAAAGTAGAGTTAATTATCAAAATCCCATACATTCAAGAAGAATGGATTCCACACTCCATTTTTTTGGAAAGGAAAACACACCCCTTTTGTGCCATTATTGGTTGAATTTACAAGACAACTCATTTTGTTTTTACACTTCTGGTCAAACTCAAAATGTCATTTTCAAAGTTGCATATTTAGGAAAAAAAGTGCTTAAAATGTCATTTTCAAATTTGCATATTTAGAAAAGATGTGTTTTGCACAAAGTGGTGTGACAGTTGTTTCCAATTTTGAAATCACGTCTCAATCAGTTGTTTCTTTAAAGTATGGTTGCGAAAAGATTGCAGATCAAGTTCTCAATTAAGTTTCCATTTGATACAGTATGTTGGCCCCGCAGGAGATGGAAACTGGTATTCTTCCATGTCCATAGCTGAAACCCAACCATAATCGGCAGGGCTTATTCACTGACTGGTCAATAAATTTTGAGCTAACTAATATATATAAGTTCAACGCCACCTGTACGTCACAAATCAAGGCACAGTTTGAAACTCAAAAATTTATTCAAAGGCATTTGCCCATCTTAAATGCAACCAAAGCTTGTGCTTTTGATGACAACAAAGCATTGGACAGATGGGTTATGGCTACCATATGTTTAGACATGCCTGTGCTGTCCACTTTTCTGGTCTGATAAATGTTCAAATCTTTCATCTCTTTCTCTTTCAATGGTAAAACTTGTGTCATTTGGATGAACTGACGCAGCATTTGTTACATGTACGTCTCCTATTTGATGACTGATCCAAATCTCTCCGTAAAAAATTCCTTAAAAATGTAACGGGCGAGGCACTAGCCGGGGAATCCTTGCAATCAACACCTAGATCTGAGCCTCTTTGGGGTGCTTGTGTAGTCCAAAAAGCTTGCGCCTTTAGCCTCGTGATTGCCTGTCCAAACGTATGGATTGCATTTAACTGGTAGACAAGTTGATGCATGCGTCAAGCTGCTTCTCATAGTTGTCAGATTCTTTTGAACCAGAAAAAAGAGGGGTCGGATTAAGGAAATGAATGCTCCTTTTGATGTTGCAGTTTTTATAGTAGTCATGCTTGTCAAGTGTATTTGCATTTTTTTCTTATATGGTTTCTATGTTACATTCGAAACATAACGTGACGATGCAGTTTGATTTCTCGTAAAATACTTGGGCGAACATTTTGGCTTCATGTTCTAGTACTGGTATTTGGCTGTTAGTGAAGTATGTTTTTCTGCCGAATGAAAAAAAATTGAATGCTTTTTATCATCCGCATGAGTGTTCGAAAGTCGAGATATTTTTATTTTTACAAGTCTTTTTGCATCAATTTTTTTCTTCAAAATATGGTTCTATGTGGCATTCAAATTGCGACTTGACAATACTGTTTGATTTCTCGTAACATACTTGGGCGAACATTTTGGCTTCGTGTCCTTGTACCGATATGTATTGATATTTGGCTGTTATTATTGTATATTCTTCTGCTGACTGGTTAAAAATCACATGCTCTTATCATCATCATGAGGGTTCGAAAGTCAAGATATTACTAGGAAACCTAAATCCTAATTGATGCCTGGTGCAAATTTCAGGTTGAATTGGTTGAGCCACCGCAATCTGCACGTGTTGGAGAGAGAGTAACATTTCCTGGGTTTGAAGGTGGTCCAGATGATGTTTTAAACCCAAAGAAGAAGGTATGGGAAACAGTTCAATTGGATCTGCACACTGACAAGGAGCTGGTTGCTTGCTATAAAGATGTGCCATTCAGTACTTCGGCAGGGGTGTGTAAGGTTTCATCCATCTGTGTTGGGGCAATAAGGTAGGCGGCAGATCTCTCAGCATATTTGGGCTGATTCCAGGAAGGAAAAAGAAGAAATTATGAAGAAAAGGTTGTCAACCTTCTGCTCCTCCCTATGTCCCATTTTTCCTCGTTTTCTCAATTGGGGGTGTGGTTTGGGTTTTGGGGGAATTATTTTCCCTGTGATACTTAATAGAAGAACACTTAGTTATATGACGGAATGTAGGGACCATTTCAGCATTTTTCCCGCTCTTGAACTGCACTTGCTGTCACGTATACTTAAATCTGGGAGAGCAGATTTTCTATGACCTCAGAACCATTCATTTTTCGTGAAATATGGAATCTTCTAGTCCTTTACCTTTGCGGGAATTGTATGGTGAATCTCTACGTGATTGGTAATTTCTTTGTGCCTTTTTTTAGCTGATCTACACCTTATAGGGTTACTCGGTTGATAATTCTGGTAATAAATACTGTTTAATCATTTCTCCAAGTGCAAGGTTAGGGGGTCAGAATAAGCTCGTTAAGTGCTATGATTTCTTGCTTGGATGTATGCATCAGGTGTACAATATAGGTGTATAAAATGGTACGACTTAAACAATGTACTGGTTGCATTTAATCCTCTCTCCTCCTTTTTGTATTGCCAAGTTCGTTTCCACTCTTTATTCCCTTTTCCGAAAAATAATTATTAGATTTAATGAATGATCTTTTAATTGAGAGAAGCTTTCGTTTTTAGGTGGCTGAGTTGAAGTTTTGAGGATTTTTCAGTTCTTGGCTCAGTTAGAAAGTGATTGTGTGCATGTATTTGGGGACAAGTATCGAACCTTGTTATCTGCAACAATGTTCCTGATTGAGAAAAATAACCTCGCCCTTGAGTTGGCAATTCAGAGTCCAACCTTTTGTTTTGAAAAAAAAATCCCCAACTTCGACCACATGTCTACTCCCACTGACTTTTAGGTATATACACTAATCAATAGCGTTTTCCTTAAATCCGAAAGAGGTAATGGTTTCATTAAACCTAAAGTACCATTGCCTGGAAGTTTGTTTAAGATCATATATGGATTTCTTGAGTTTGCAAGCTAACTGTTCTTGATTTTTTTTTTTGCAAAACCTTCAGGTTGTTCCATGTAAATTTCCTCATCCAAACTACCATTTAGAAAAGCAGTTTTCACATCCATTTGATGTAACTCTAAGTCATAATGAGCTACAAGGGCCATGATGATTCTGAGTGAGTCCTTCTTAGATACAGGAGAAAATGTCTCCTTATAGTCAATGCCTTCTTTCTGAGTGAAATTTTTGGCCACAAGTCTGGCCTTAAATCGTTCGATATTGCCTTTTGCATCGCGCTTGGTCTTAAAGACCCATTTACACCCGATTTTCTTGCAGTTAGTAGGCAATTCGACGAGGTCCCAAACACCATTCTGGTCCATTGATTTCAACTCATCATTCATAGCATCA
>JABCMJ010020092.1:0-22890 GCA_014822125.1 Arbutus unedo | reverse complement strand
CTCCCACCAATGTGGGACTCAAATCTCCAACACGAAGAACCTTTGAACAGTTGGATGACTCTCCGATGATGAAAAATGAAACTAATATCCTAGAAAGGCCTTGAATCAATTGGCAAATGTTACAAATTCATGTTAGAAAATTATAAAAATGAATGCCATGATTTGTTAACCCGGACAACAATAACATACGCCAATTCATGTGGTGTGCGCCACTAAGCAATGTTGTACACAGTATGGATCAGTCCCAATACTCCCAACTGAATAGTCTCAGTTAACTGACAAACAATATGGGGAACCATACCGGCTTACTAACCCGGTCGAAGTAGCGTGCGCTACTCAGGAGTGGTGCGCGCCATTTAGAAAGTGGTGCATGCCATTTGAAGATAAGCATATGCCACTTCAGACTGAATGATTAGTTCAGCAGTATGGTGCTTCATGTGATTGCAGGAGAAGGAAGATACTGCACTTTTTAGTAAGCTGCAAACTCTTTAGAATGCCTATAAAAACAACCCAAGGCTTGAGAGCCAACGGTCGAATGCTTGGTAATTTAAAGTTTAGAAGGTTGGGAAATTTGACAATTAAAGGGTAAGATTCTTGGAGTTTTTGTTAAACATTTCAAAGCTTGTCTTGGGTTGGATAATTTAAGTATCCAAGTATTCAAAAGCTAAAGTTAGGAGCATTCCACTTAGAGAAAAGGTAGGAGAGAAGGGTTTGACGTGAATTAGTAGTAAGATTTTTGCTCATTCCTTTCCAACCTAAGTCTCAAATACCAACACCAAATCAAAGCAAAGGCCAAAGATCCAAGACTCAAGAAAGGCATGCATTTAATTGCGCAATATTGCACTTACTCTTGAGGGGAACTCTAGAAGGTCTGGACAGTAATTAATATTGCTTTACAAACCTTCTTGCCACCTTTTACTTAAAATCCAAAGGGAGACAAAGCTCATGTCAGAGCCACTGATTGGCATGCGCCAGTCTTGATTGGCATACGCTACTCCAAGGTTGGTGTACACATCTTACACATGGCGTATGCCAGCCGTGTGTTTAAAAATAGTGTTTAATACTGCCTTTTTACACTATTTTTTGCATGGCTTATGTCACGTTTGGAATTCCACTACTACCCTGGAAATACTTTTGAGCATGATATTATATGTAAATGACCAATGAATGAAAATCAAGTTGCACGCTTAAGAATCAAGTGAACAGTGAAAATACAGATTATGTCTAAGTCATAACATGGTGTACGCCACTTGGTTCAATGGTGCACGCCATGTAGGTGTGGCGTACGCCCTTTGAATATGGCGTAGGATGTCCTGATGTACACAGAGTTCTGTTTTGGTATAATTCACATTCTATTTAGTTTAATCATGTTTTGTTATTATTGTTGTATTCCCATTTGCATGTCTTCATTCCCGAGTTATAATATTAACATAAAATGACTTCAAAATCTCATAAATGACAACTAGAAGACCCCAAGGGTTAGGCGAGATGGGTGACTAACACCTTTTCATCTCGTAACTTAGCCCCGGAGCCGAGTAATCTCTGGTTATGACATACTAGAAGCTCCGATTTGTCTCTATTCACATGTAATTGCTTGGTTCTTTAGGATAGCCTCAAACATGGGTGCCGACTCCAAGAAGCATGTCGGTCGAGAAAGACTGCGCAAGACGAGTTCTGAGCCGCTAGTCGACCGCTAGGCGGATTCTAGACGGGGACCCACACGTAGACTTCCATTTTAGCATAACATGCTCTCTATATTTTCATTTTTATTTTCTTGGGTAAACGAAATGCTCTCTGTTTAATTAGAAAATACATTTTAGCCTACAAAAATAAAAAGAAGTGCTCAACAATCAACAAAGGTACCCTGTTTGGTATCCTTAAACATGAGAATTAGATATATCTGACACTTGGGATTTACGCCCACACCAAAGTCCATGCGACATGGACTTGAAGGAGCGAAAAGAAATTAGGAATTACACATGAAATCGAAAAGGAAATTACTTGCTCCACCATAGAGGTTCTGATATACCACGGTGCAACAGCATTACTCCTGATATTATCTTTTGCCCACTCACATGCCAAATTCTTTGTAAGTTGATTGATGGCACCTGTGTATGAAGACTAAATAAGAGCACGACTTTAATTTTCTTAACATTATGGGCATGCTGCAAAATCTTGTAAATAAAACACGAGATAAAATAAGTAAATTACCTTTAGTTGCTCCATGGACAGACATAGACTTCAGTGACACAAAACCAGATACAGAGGAAGTAAAAACAACACTTCCAGCTCCTGACGCTTTTAAAAGAGGATATGCCAGTTGGCTAATGTGGAAAACAGATTCAAAATTCGTCGCAAAGAGTTTACCAAATTCTTCGGCCGTGAACTCTACCATCGGTTTCCTTATATTGGTTCCGACATTATTAATCTGCAAAATGTAACGCAAAATCCAAGAATATAGATCATAATGCCGATCCCAGAATAAAAAACATACCACTGATGGTGTTCTTCAATTCAAATCACATGACACAAAGGAAGAATCCATTAACAAACTTGCAAACTTGGAGCTATGCAATGGTAAAATTCATTAAGAAGAACAATTTTTGTGCCAAGTTATGATATTAAGAGGGAAAGATGTGATTTTCATCTTAATTGACAATGGAACAAGTTGATCTCATGGCTCAGGGTCACCTGTCAGAACAAGCTCGCAGCGCATGAAAAAGTTGAAAAAAATCAAAACTCGTAGGCTTCCAAATTTCTCTGTCTACAAAGCAGACAACTTGAACTTACCTTCATACTTCGAGTCAAGGTTACAGAACTAGGAGAAGAAAACCTAATGCGCCTGCAGAATGGGTTAATAGAAATCACCGCGATACGCAGTACTCCATTTAGCATGTCTCATACCATTGATTATTAGGATGTCTACAAAATCAACACCTAAACTAAGGATTCTGCAATTTTCAGCAAACTTATAGCTTCTTCAGGGACAAAATAAGAATCCTTGTCGAGAACAAATCAATCCTCAAGATTTTTTAGCATAATTTCAGGTCCCTACTCCCACAGAACGAACACTGTCATAATATTGAGGTAGGCATAATTTCTGAAAACCGACATTAAATTCCGAGGTTAGATAGCCTCACGCAAATCACAAAATCCCTTCTTCAACAGTAAAATCAATTACCAGTATCATATAATCATCAAAACGTTGTAACCAGATAATAAACGAACAACTCAACTGAATTTCCAGAGGGAACCCAAAACAACCAACAATGGCCAATGGAATGGGGGAAAAGGGAAAGAAATTAGGACTAACAAGAATGTTGAGATTCCCATTGAAAGCAGACGAGACAGTGTCCATAAGCTCCTCGCGCTGTGGTCGAGACGACACATCACTGATCGAACCCGAAACCCTAAACCCCTCGTCTTCCCAATCTCGCAAACATCTATCCAGTTCCGTTTTGTTCCGGGCACAGGTATGCACTGTTGCACCGAGTCCAGCCAATTCCTCCACAATTGCATGCCTACATAACGCAAAACCCAGATTCCAAGTTCAAAAATTACGGCTCCAAACAACCTATATATACGTATATATACAGAGACAGAGAGAGAATGGGGGACCCGATTCCTCGAGTGCCGCCGGTGACGAGAGCCGTCATTCCGTCGAGGGACCATCTTCTACTACTACTGAGTCGTTTTGGATGGGGCACGCTCTTTATGCAACAAAGGGTGGGCGAAAATCGAACTGAGGTGGATTTGAGAGACAGAAATCTACGGGCACATTGTGAAGCTCGAAGATTCGGAAAGAGACCCACTGGTGAGTGTGAAGAAGAAGGTCCGAGTCCAACGAGGGACCGAGACTGAGACATGGGTGCCGAAATTTTTAACTGGGAGAGTTGCGAGTGAACTCAATATCTCTTGAATTCTTTTCAAATCTAATTTCAAAAATATAATATAGCGTCAAAGTATGCCTTTGATGAGCAGAAAGACACTTTGATTATTAAATTATTATTTAATCAAAGAATAATTCTCAAAACAATACTGGCATTAACAAATCAGAGCATACTTTTACTTTATGTTTGTGCCTAAGTTTCTGCTTAACAATTTATGTTCTAATTCATTTCTTAATTTCTTATTATAAATGCATTAGAGTTTTTAAGCATAAATCACTAACAATATAAGTCTTTATTTGGACTTTTTGAAATTTTATTTTTCATAGTTGGCAAAAAATCTTGATCCCACATTGGTGTTTGGATTGGGTCAATAAGAAAAATTGAATTTTTTATTTGATAAACCAGTTTAAAATTGAAAAAAGGTAAACGAATTTATAAGGGGACATACCCCAGACAAGTGAACTAAAAGTGCATAATTTATTTGTGATTTTCACAAGGCATAATTTTAGGAAATATTTAAATTTAATATATATATATATATATATATATACACACACACACACACACACACACACATTCAAACAAATCATCTCCATTAACTTGATAATTATATGCCTATTCGAGGATTAGATGCATGAGATTATCTAATCTCGTATATTTCTTCGTTTGGTTTTCATTTGTAGTTTGAGATTAATAATCTGAGACTATTATAATCTCTATATAAAGAGTATTATATTATCCTATGGGAAACGTGACTGTTAATTCAAAATAAAAAAAATTGATACTTATTTATTCTTCTTAATTCCTTGTTCTTTGCCTCCCCCTCTCTCTCTCTCTCTCTTTCTCCCTCTCTCTCCACACTTGATCTCTTGAGGCGATTTTAAGAACTCCTTTCGCGATTCTGTTCCAAAATTAAACAAGATGACTTTAACTAACGATTTCACACTATTTTTTTTTAATTTGTTGTTTTTTGATCCCAAACTTTGTTTCTTCGGGTATACATGTCAATTTCACAAACCAGTTTTAAAATAGAGGACTGTTTGGTTAAAAAACTCCGGCATGTGGAATAACTAGGTAAATTTTTAATTTTTGAATGAGTTGATGATACGGCATTGATTGCGAATGCATTAACATATTTTATCAATCTTGTTAATTATTTTTTATTAGATAGCGGATAATATGAACGAAATGTCAAAAAATTGAAATTTGATACATATTTTATAAATATTAATGCACAATTATAAAATATAAAAATACTAAGCATAGTCCTTAGGGCGGTTAATAATGTATAAAAATATCCAATTTGGCTTAAGTTTTTATCTAATATTTTTTGTTTTTATTTATTTATTTTGTATTTGTTAATTTTGCTTCATTTTTTTTTTTGGATTACTAGTTTGTCTGGACGAAACGAATCTAAAAAATATAAAATTATATCTAAAATCTAAAAAAAATCTATAAAAGACGAAAAATAAACTAAAATAGTTCCTTTTTTGGACATAAGTTTTACAATTTTTAAATTTCTTTCATTAAGATGAATCAATGATCCATAAAAAATTGACGCAAAACTAGCAAATACAAAAAATTAAACAAAATAATTGAATGAAAAAGCTAAAAGCCAAATTGTCAAAAAAAAACATTAAAATAAGTCAAACGAACTTTATTTTTGGATTATTTATATTTTTTTGACCTTTTCAAATTTTGTTCATAATTTTTTATTTTTTTAAAACCTCTCATGGAACGAATTATAATCCACAAAAAATTGATAAAAAATAAAAAATTACAAATAATACAAAAATATAATTCAAAAGAAAAGTTAGTTCAAATAGAAAAAGTTATTAAAAAAAGTTCATTAAAAATATAAAACAAAAGACAAAACAGGCACTGCTATTCGATTACGATCCCTTTGAAATTTTTTTGAAACCCGGTTTATTTTTTTTATCGTGGAGACAAACCAACAATTCACAAATAATTGACATAAAATGAAAAATGACAAAAAATTTAATAAGAACAAAAAATAATTCAAAAAAAAAAGTTAGTCCAAGTGGGAATGTAATTGTCTTTTTGACTACTTTTTTTATTTAAATTTTTATCATGTTCGCATCAAATATTTTTAATTAATTACTTGTACAAAACTAATCTAGAAGGTAAAAAATATAAACCAAGGTAAAAAAAATTCATTAATGACAAAAGAATTAGAAAAATATAAATTTTACCGTCTTTAGTGTATTTATTGCCATGGTATCTGAATTTTTTTAATTTTAATCTGCATTTTATACTTTATCAATTTTTTTCTTTGAGACGAATCAAAAAATATGCAAAATGTTTCTAAAAATTAATAAATATTAGATGACATTGACTTTTTTAGTAAAAAATAATTTTGTCCAAAACGTTAATCTTCCACGTGGAACTATTATGAGCCGAACAATGCTGGTTGGCTACTTATTATCGGGCTTTAGCCGTACCAGCTTTTGGTTTATCGTGTAGAGTAAGTTTGAAAAATTATTGAGTGATTAACTTTTTTTTCGGATTTTGGCCTCTTTTAACTCTTCTTTGGTCTCCAACATTTAATTTTTTATCGAATCAAGGTCGGCTGAAGATGAAGGGTCAGGGGTCTATTTGATCTTATTTGAATTTTTTTTATAATTTTTATTTTGTTTCAATTTTTTAAGAATTATTTGTTTATCTCGATGAGAGATTTTAAAAAAATAAAAAAATGAACTAAATTTGAAAAAATATTAGAAAAGATAAAAATAATTCAAAAAGGAGTCCTTTTTTATTTATTTAATTATTTTTTGTCATTAGTAAACATTTTTTTATTTTTGGATATAATTTTATAATTTTAAATTTTTTTCATCAAGATAAACTAATAATGTACAAAAATTGACGCAAAACTGAAAAATATAAAAAAATCAAACAAATTCAGGAAAAATGCAAATTGAGAAAGTTAATCCCTTTTACAACTATGCTATATTAATTTAGATAATTTAAACAAAGATAAAAAATAAATAATTTAGACTAAATAGATTTAGTAGAATAACACATGATAGTGTTTTAAAATCATTGAACCGTTACTGTAAGTTCTTTTTATTCTTCTATCAATGACCGGATAACGGTTAGGTTTGGCCTTACTTTTTTTGAATTATTTTGTGTTAAAACTTAGATTATTGGTTCGTTTGATGAAAAATTTTAGAAAAATAAAAATATATGGACGAAATTTTAAAAAAATCCGGAAGAGACCAAAATAATTAAAAAAACATATGTATGTTTTAAATAATTTTCTTATTAGTGATTTTTTTTTCAAAATGTGTCATAATTTTTTACTTTTTAAATTCTTGTTATCAAGACCAACTAATAATGTACAAAAATTTAACACAAACACACTAAAAGAATTTAAATAAAGACAAAAATACTAAAAAAATTTAGCCAAATTAGGCCGTTGTCCATTACTCAATTTCTTAGTATTATGCTTATTATGGCCAGACTGTCAGTCAACAGGATTTTTTTCATGGGTTTTGGAAGTCTGTGGATGGAGAAATAATAGGGTGATCTTAATTTGGATATCGCAACGTGTTGCTTTAATATTTATTTTCATTGTAAATTTATACTGGGTTCAATATTTAATGTATCATGCATGAATTTATAGTAAAAAGAGTGTTGAGACATTACGTGAAGGGGCAGAATCAGAATTTGACGTTTGAAAGAGTCAAGATTTTTTTTTTAAAGAAAGAGAGGAGGCCAAAATGTAATTTTATTTTATAATTTTCAAAATTTATAGCTAGGTCTTAATTTTTTTTTTTTAAAATTTTGGGGGGCCTAGGCCTCCCATTCTCTTACTAGCTATGTCCTTGACTACGTGACAGTGTGTAAAAATTACCCAATAATTACTTTTCGAATTGAGGTTACGAGACAATTAGGATATATTTAAAGAAAAATCTTTGGAGGCATCATCACATGTTATCACAATATTCTTTAATACTACATTAATCATGTAAAACACATTCACTTAACCGTGAATTTTGTATGAGTTATATCGTGAATTTCGTACGAATTATAGTATATCAAAGAATGTTAAGTCAACCACGTAAGACTAAATAATGACTCGACATGAGTATTGTGAAATAAAGTAAATAGATTTAGTGATGGCCTAACTTCTTAGAATGGGTAAACCTAATGGACAAATCTGCCCCCACCAATAGTTTGGGAACAAATTTCATTTTTTTGCCTTCTGATTGGAAATTTGGAATTGGTGACATTAGCTTTGGCTTATTAATTTGTTTGGTTGATTGACTTTTCTAATTGGCATGTGTTCATGTGGTATTGACATCACCCCACTACATATCATGTCTCAAGTTATTATTTTGTGTCGATATTTCTCCGTATGTTAATATCTCGGTTGAGTATTTTACTTTGCATATTAATCAAATCATTTTTTATTGACAAAATAAAAGTTGAAGATAGTTCAATCTAAAGGGCAAAATAGAAAAAATGTAAGAAAAGCTCTTGACTTTTTCAAATCTACAAGGCAAACATTAAAGAAAAAGTACGAGAGAGTCGAGAGTAAATGACCTTTGCCTTTTCCTAACTTCCATTACTTTCCTTACCACGTAATAAATCTTAAAATAATTTTAATTTATTACGAAATTAATATTTTGACTCTGTATTGGTCCTATAAATTGAGCAGTCTTCTTTAGTTTTGACACACCAACAATTCATATAGTTCTCCTCTATTTTTTGAGTCTTCGAGTATTCTTCGATCAAGAAAGAGTACAAGGTAAATTAGTTCGGCAACCGATCTTTGGAATGTGCTACTGAACTCGAATTCAATCGTTGTATCTTGGGAGATGAACATCGGTTTTTATTTTTGTCAGAATAAGTGTGAATCTAATTTAGTAGTATTTACATCACCTCACAGTATATCATGTTTCTAGTTATAATTTTGTGTCGACATTTCTCTGTATGTTAATGTCTTGATTGAGTATTTCACTTTGCATATCAATAAAATATTTTTTTATTGATAAAATTAAAGTTGGAGATAGCTCTATCTCAAGGACAATGGTGACACCATGTATGTACTTTTGCATCTACACTTGTAAGACTCATAAGTTTTATACTAATTGTGAATATTAATGTTTTAGTCCCCTTCTAATAAGGGATTTCTTATTTTACTATGGTGTGGACTTCTTATTTTTTGACCAAATTTTGATGATCTGAACCGTTCAATGTGTTTAAAACATGTTTTTAAGAGTACCCGCAAAAAATCGGCTCAAAACAATATCGAGAAGAGTTTGATCCAAATAATTTTTGATAAATGCTGACAGGAACAATTTTATGAAAAATTGAATGGATCAAGCTTTTCCGGATATTATTTTGAGCTGATTTCTTGCGGGTACGCTTAAAAACATATTCTAAACACATTGAACGGTTCAGATCATCATAATTTGATTCAGATCATCATAATTTGATCGAGAAATAGGAGGTCCGCACCGTAACAAAATAGGAGGTCCGCACCGTAACAAAATAAGAGATCCCTTATTAAAAGCTCACTCATTAATGTTTCTCGTTATACCAATTATATATATTGTTCTATTTGGCATTTACTCCAAATAAAGACACTATGAGCTAAGAAATATAATTACTCCAAATCAATAGGTCATCGCTTGTGCCAAAAAATAAAAATAATTTTTTGGGGTCACTGGTGTTAATGTTATGTACAAAGTGGGCATAAATTTTCTATTGAATTGTTCGTTTTCGTTCTTATTCAAAAAAATTAATTTTATCAATTTGTGTCAAATTTTTATAAATTTGTTGGTTAGTGGTGACAAGAGGAATTAGAAAAATAAAAAATTATGATTCAAACTCCAAAAAAATTCAAAAAGATAAAAAAAATAATTTAGAATTAATGCCTATTTGTTTAGTATTATTTTTTTCCGTAGTTAATTTCTTAAGTTTTTTGGTCATGGTTTTTTACCTAATTCACAAAAAACTTAATGCGCAAAATCACAATTAAAATTCTTAAAATAAAAATGAAAAAAATAATTTGAAAAAAAAAACGGATCAAATAGAGTACTTAATTTTTGATGGTATTACAAGTTGAAAGCCAGTATAATTTGAAAAGAATAGTCACGTATTTTACATGTATATAAAAGGTGAAAAATCATTGGGTGGTCTTAGACATCGTCATGATACTCCCTCCACAATCTTGTCTATGTACAATTCACAAACATATGTATAAATCTTGTATACATATATAATTGCAAAAAAATGTTTTAAAAAAACATATAACAATATTTCAATTAAAACTACTTACTATATACCCCTAAAAGGATGCTCCGATGACTACTAAGATCGCCGTATAGCATCCTAAATTATGACGTCATTCTTGTGCAAACAAATATTTAATATGACAGTGACATTATTGTCACTGTTGTAGTAAGTAGCAAAAGTAATATTTTTTATAAGCTTCTTTGTAGTTTTGAAACTGAAATATTTTATTAGCTAAGGATACGTAATCCTTGTGGTCAAGGCTAATTTGGCCATCATAACCGTCATCAATTTTTTGAATTCATATTCATATATATAGAAGGACAAACTTCACTTTCACCTTATGTAGTTAGGCTTGATTCGAATTGATCCTTGATTTTTAGAGACTACTTAGGTTTTACGCTATAGGCTGTTAATTAAAATTATCAATCTCGTATTGATAAGCGTACAATTTTTGTTACTGATATGGTACATATCGCTACCAATATTTATCGGCATACCATTTCGAATTTATTATTAAAATTAATGAACTCGGATTTAACTGAGCACTGGCCAGGCCGATCGGGAGGTTATCAGAGCACTACTAGCCAATTGGTACTTCGAACTCTCGAGCATAGAAGGCTCGACCCAAGACTTTCCTGGGCGCACATGAACAGAAGGCTGAAGGCTGAAGACACATGGAATTGGTGCCCTTGACTACTCATGAGATCTCAAAAATGACGCGCATGGAGTCAGGACGAAGATCATGCGGGCGGGGTTACGGTGTCCCGAAAGTGGTTATCCGAGTGGTAGAGTGACGCAGTGAAACGTATGATTAGATAAGTGTAACATGAGGATAATCTCAAATCTTATTTGAACTAGAGGTACTCCCTTCTTGAACAAACGAATTGAGTAAAACACTCAATTTTTATTAATTAATAATCAACTATTTAGTCCTTAGGCTTACAAAGCAATTTATAGAGAAATAGAACCCTATACCAATTAGAAACTGAAATAATAAATATTTAGGCTTGCTAATCTAGTCTAAATAAAAGAAAATAAGAAAATTACCAAAAACGAAAAATTCTGATTTGTTTAGAAAATCAAATACTAAAAAGAAATATAAGATTGCCAAAATAGACGACGAAAATTCCTACGAAAAGATATAAGGAAAGGAAATCTTTCCTAAAACGGCAAATTTACTGATTCGGAGGCCTAAATGAGGGGATTAGGTTGAAATCCACTGGGGCCCATCATTTTTCTTCAACCATAAGACCCATAGGTCAATCTACCACTAGTTCGTTTGGCCCATGACCAATCCAAGGGTTCAAAAAATATGGATGCAACCCGCTCGGCATCATCCTCCCCAGCTTGAAAGGACTTCGCCCTCGAAGTAGAAGCATCAAAAGATGAGTTATCCTTTCTCATTTCTGTCTGTGCTAAAAAATTGACAACCTCCCCACCAGGTGGTTTGGTTACTACATCTTTTAACGGTAAAAGACTAATTTTGGTGCCACCAAATATTAGGCTGTAAGTATTGGTGCCGCTATCATATTTAACTTTTCGGTCATATTGCCAGGGTCGCCCCAACAGAAGATGGCAAGCATCCATAGCAACAACGTCACACCAGATCTTATCATTATATTTTATATTAATTGAGAAAGACACCGAGTAACGTTTTGAAACTTTTATCTCATTGTCTTTTTTCAGCCAAACCAACTTGTAAGGACTGGAGTGTGGCTTTGTCATCAGATTCAATTTCTACACTGTCTCCTCAGAAATCACGTTCTCGCAGCTCTCTGAATCAATCAAAAAGCGACAAACTTTGCCCCCAATGGTGTAGGTTGACTGGAAAATATTGTTGCATAACTAAGACTCTCCATTAGCCCCTCGAGGAGCAAAACAAGCTCTACAAACTACTAGCAACGGACCCTGATCCCCAACCACACCCTCATCGTCAATAACCTGTTCGTCGATACCGTCGTATGCATGCTAGTGATCATACCCCACTGTCTCCTCTTGGTAGTTTTCTATGTCTAGGAACAAGGCTTTTCCAAGACGATTTACCTTTCGGCAATCAACAGCATGATGTCCTGGCTCGCTGCACTTAAAGCACTTAAAGCCAGAAGATGATGGTTTGGGCGCTGCCACTGTGACGGGTAGAGAACCCCCTGTGCGGTTTGTTGAAACAATGGTTGTTGGTGTCCGAGCGGTACTGTTCCAGCTAGTCGTTGTTGGCCCCCTACTGAATCGACGCTCTAGGGTTACGGCTCTCTGGTGGGCATTTGAAACTGAGAATAAATCGTACATGTCTAACTCATCATTAATCTGTTGTCATAGTCCGCCCACAAATCGAGAAACCTGTTATTCTTCCGTTTCTGTAAGGTCAATCCTGGTCACTAGTTAGTAAAACTCGTTGGTGTAATCGTCAACTGTACGAGTGCCCTGTCGTAGATTTTGTAGCCGCTGGTACATCAATTGCGAATAATTATGAGGCAGGAACGCGATGCACATCTTCTTCTTCAACTTATTTCAATCATTGATTTTCTCTTTGCCCTATCTCTACTTAGTAATCTTGAGTTGCTGCCACCAAGAGGAGGCCCTCCCCCGAAACCTTGTAGCCACTAGAGGTACCCTCATGTCCTTAGGAACATCTTTGAATTCTAGAATCTATTCGATAACGTTAAGCCAATTAAGAAACTCTTCTAGCGGCAGACCTCCCTGAAATTCAAGCAAATCAATCTTTAAGCTTGACTCTCAATAACGAGAATCGCGGTTGCTAACCATAATATCTTGAGCCCGTCTCGTTGGCTGATGAACTTCAGCAAAATGATTAGAGCCATCAACATCCGAACTCTCAAACTCCTCTTGAGCGATAGGGTCGTGCAGACGCCGATGAGGTTGGCCAGCAACTTCCAGAGCTTCAAGGCGTTGTAAGACAACTCCAAGCATCTTCTCCAGTCGAACATAACCTTTCCTTGTTCGAGCTTCTCGGTTATTGTCATCGTGTTCATAAATCTCGTCAACAGTGGCAATTCTAGGTCCACGTCCTCGACCTCCAGCACATCCTCCGGCCATAGTCAGGATTGGAACTTAGCTTTGATACCAACTAATGCAGCGAAGCGTATAATTAAATAAGTGTAACAAGAGGACAATCCCAAATCTTATTTGAACTAGAGGTACTCCCTCCTTGAACAAACGAATTGAGTAAAACACTCAGTTTTTATTAATCAATAATCAACTACTTAACCCTTAGGCTAACAAAGCAGTTTATAAAGAAATAGAACCCTATACCAACTAGAAAACGAAATAATAAAAATTTAGACTTGTTAATCTAGTCTAAATAAAACAAAATAAGAAAATGACCAAAAACGAATTTTTTTGATTTGTTTAGAAAATCAAATACTAGAAAAAAATATAAGATTGCCAAAACAAATAGCGACTAAAACGGAAATTCCTACGAAAAGATATAAGGAAAGCAAATCTTTCCTAAAACGGCAAATTCGTTGATTCAGATGCCTAAACGAGAGAATTAGGCTGAAATCCACCGGGACCCATCATTTTGCTTCAACCATAAGACCCACGGGTCAATCTACCACTAGTTCGTTTGGCCCATGACCAATCTAATGGTTCAAAAAATATGGACGCAACCCGCTTGGCATCATAGAGCATATGAACTGTAAATCTAGATATTTAGCGATCGAAACTCGACAACTTAATACTTGAGCCATTAGGAGATTTGTCCGGTCGTTTTCACCCATGACTCCGAGAACTAATCGGAACTTAGGTGGGAATTTTCTTAAATTTTGTCCCAACTTGATCCTAGGCCGACCGTACTTAGTTATTACCAAAAAAAAAAAAAAACTGCAGACCCAAAAGGGACCCAAAAAAAACTAGCAGGCCTACATTACATCTTCTCCCTCACTATAAACATAAACATATCTTCTCTACCATTCAGTTGACCTCCTCTCTCTCTCTCTCTCCCCAAAAGATTTTTAACAATGGAGAATGACCCTCTCTCCCAAGAAAACTGCGACCAACCAGTTGCGATTTCCAGTACTAGAGAGGATCATGATCAGCAGCGGGGGTATCAAGTTAGATCATATGAGTGCATTTTCTGCAAAAGAGGTTTTTCTAATGCACAAGCACTAGGAGGACACATGAACATCCACAGGAAAGAAAAAGCCAAGCTCAAACAATCTTCATCCTCTAATTACAGTACCCCAAATATTATTCAACAGCCAATATGGGGATTCATCAACTCTTCTGATCAAATGGATCACAATATATTTACAAGTAAGAAGTGTCCTGGGATTTTTTATGATCCAGATACTCATCATCATCACGCCACTTCAACACTAAAAGATCATTCGGGGCAACTCCAACAGCTGCCAGTGTTTTCGGAAACGGGTAACAAAAATCACGCAAGGGGTGGAAAAGGGTTTTCATCATCATCATCATCTAGACTGGAACAGGTGGTGGGGGAAGATGATTTGGATCTTGAGCTTAGGTTAGGGCATGAACCATGACAAGATCAGTCCGCGGCGGCGGCGGCAACCGGTATGAGGAAGTACCTTTAAATTTGGAATTTTGTTCTCCCTCTCATGTGATATGGTCTGAATATTTTTTTGTTGTTGTTTCTTTAATTTCCATAACTTGATTTTGTTATAATTAATACGTTAATTTGTTGATTTATTCAATAATCTGTTAAAGATGGATCCTTTTTACTGTGAATAAACTGCATGCAGTTTATAAGGGAATTGAAATGGTTAATTTTCTTATAATTCCTTGCCTTTTTGGCCATAAATATATTCACCCTATTTATATCAGACTGATTTTGGCCATAAATATATTCAAATTTTCCGTAGGTAAGACCTCTCTCCTTTAGCCTACCGGCTTCTAATGTACCAGAAAAAGAGAGAGAAGAAGTTTACAATTCCTTCATTGAACTCTCACTCTGGGACTCACTGTCGTGGAATCGGCTAAACATAAATCAAGAAAAGAACGGAATCACAAAGAACTACATATATATTATTACGTAACTTTTTAAGGGCGCAACTGTTATATTCACGGCTCGCACAAGTTTCACTCTGCATTTAGTGAAGAAAAATACAAGACACGTTTCCCGCTGCACATAGCACATGTTTATAACCTAGCGTTTACAACACCAATTATCGTAATGTCTCTGTCTAAGTTAACTATAGGGCAATGCCTCCGAGCCCCTCGCTGAGCACGCCTCCTAGATCCTGCGATTTAACTGGCTAGGTCGAATCTCTTCATAGTCAATGACAAATAAAACCGCATTAGGCTTGACGAACCCAATACTTGGTTGGACAGAATCATTGTCTCTAAGGAGGTTAAAACCTAGCTCCAAACATACGTCTAATCTAGTGAACGTCTGAGAAGGGTTTTGAGGTAGATTTTTTTTGCATGTAATGGGAGGTGTTTGTTTTCTTTTGGGCACATAAAAGCATTGCATTAAAGAATAGATCAAAAGATTATAATGATTAATGCAAAAGAAATGGAGAACAAGACAAAGGCATCACTAATACTATTTTGAATCCCACCGAAAATGTCGACAATCAAACGAGGCTTGAACTCCAAAGAAAAACTTACCAGTTGGCAAGTTGCCAACTTTTCTTTTGGGTTTTAGCTTTGCTAGTCGAAAAGATGTGCTTTTCAAATTATTACATTTTTTCTTTGTCGATAAAAAAAATAAACTTTTGTAGTTAGTGATTCCACCTTTGATGATGATTTAGTTCCCATTCAGATTTATCACATATTTTCTATCTTTTTTTTTTTTTTGAATAATCCAGAGCGTCATATCTTGTTCTCTTTCCTTTTCTTTTTCCTTCAAAATTCAAGATCCAAAATAACCTCAAAAAGAGAAGAGAGGTTTCTTGTACAATGCAGTCATAAATTAAGGTTTCGCTCGCGAGTAAATTAATGTTCCAACGAATAATACCAATATGCAATAACGAAACGAAATATTTTTGTATTAATATTTACTTTTGTCCAAAACTTTTTTCTTGTTATGTTCCATTTTCAAAATTTTCATTTAAGGGTTTCTTTATAGGTGTTTTATAAGCTAACCACTTAGCTAGGTAAAACACCTATAAAGAAGGATCACCATGAAATTTTAATCTCGTGGTGGAATTGAAGTAAGCAAATTAGAATCATCTCTCGTGCCTAGATCTATCATTATCGATGAGCTTTTATCTCCTTTGTCTCCTTCGTCATATGGTAATATATTGTGTAACGAAATATTTTTGTATTAATATATACTTTTGTCCAAAACTTTTTTCTTGTTATGTTCCATTTTCAAAATTTTCATTTAAGGGTTTCTTTATATGGGTGTTTTATAAGCTAGCTAAAACATCTATAAATTAAGAATCACCAAGAAATATTAATCCCGTGGTAGTGTTGAAGGAAGGACATTCGAATCCTCTCGTGCCCAGATCTATCATTATCAATGAGCTTTCATCTCCTTCGTCATACGGTAATATCTTGTGTAACAATGGTGAATAGATTTATATGAGGAATGCATCTTCTTTTGGTAAATTACACCAGTTTTTGTGTGAAATTTGAAAAAGTGAAGCCATAAAAGGTAAAAATAGGAAATCGCAATTTTTTTTCTATTTTTTTTTTTTGAGCTAGGAAAGGTCAGAAATGTCCAATTTGAATGTCGTTGCATTTGTTTGGGGATACTTACGAAGAACACAAAAAGGGTTTGCATGACATAATGAGCTAGGTACGTAATACAGACAATATTTGTCGAGTTGTCGGGTGCTAACTTAGTTGAGAATCGGCCAAATCTTGTGGTGATGTCAATATGCTTCAAATCCTTTTAATCTTTATAATATACTCAGAGATTAATAAATTAATGTTTCTTTAGTTGAGAAAAAAAGTAGTACGGGCAATTAATTAACTCATTTGACCAGTTCATCGATCATTCTTTTTAGTTAATTAACTTATTAATTTGATCACCACTTCATCATTCTCTTTAGGTTATAAAATGAAAGGTAAAATGCACTGGATAAGAAAAGTCAACCATTTAGTTTTATGAATTTTGGAATTTCCAACCGTCGGTCTCATTATTTTATACTACAAAATAATCCTGGGATAAGTCGTTCCAAAGTATTTTTTGCTCATTTAAAAAAGAGTTTATTAATCTCTGAACGAAAATGCTGAGCAAAAAAAAAAAAAAATCTGAACGAAAATACAAAGATTAAAAGAATTTTCGACATGACAATATTAATTATCAAAGAATAACCATGCATGATGAGAAAGACATGGTAACTGTGAATTTGAATCAAATGTGAAGTTATTATCATTGGGGTCAATGGTGATAAAACATCAGCCTCGTATTTTCATGACTTATAGTGTCAGGAATGCTTTTTTTTGATATCTCCAAGTGTTCGGATTAATTTACGCATATCTTGACTAATTTATGGGAGTCCACACTGTTGTGTTTAAACTTACGGACACCAGTGATATTGATTGATGTCTTAGGATTTACAAGTTTTGTTTTTAAGCTTAAAACACTAAACATGTGATTTGCATACCTGTAAGTCTTTTTTGGTAACTTTAAGTATCTTTAGTCAGTTTAACTGTACTTCGATTAATTGATAATGTATTTGTAAGGTCATAATTCGCTAGATTCTAATTTTCCAATTAGCATACAGTTTAACTGACACCCAAAAGTCGGAACGATAATCAAACGTTTTCAAACGCTTTTGTTCTAGGGTTTGATTTTCACCCGCATGCTATCCATTCTTGTGTTTGAAATCTGAGCTCATACAAGACTTTGTCTCGAATTAATCTAATTGAGCCTTTCGTTAATAAAAAATTGAAATTGATCTATCACGTCATTTATCGATTGGCTCATGAGATTCGATACAAAAAAACAAACAGAGTAATGAAAGTTGAGAACTTTGTCTTTGTTTTTATAATTTGATTGTAAATTGAGACTTTTTCTAATTGTTTTTCCATACAAAAAAAAAATCAGACAAAAACCTAGCTAGCTTTACTGATCAGTCAAACGTCCGATGTCGATAGGATGTTGTGAGATTCAAGCCAATAATTCATATTTCATGCAAGGCCTAAGCTTCACCTCTGAATCATTCATGCCGGCCTCTTCAACAACATCGCAGCACTCCCTTCTGTTTCCAGCCTGAAAACAATAAACATATAAGTACGTTTGTAATTAATTAATTAATAATAGAAGCTTTTTAATTTCTTTATAGGCATTAAATTAATACAAAAAGTATCGACGTTATTCCACCAACTTAAACTCGGAATGTCTCAACGCCTAAGTATGGCTACGACACTATTGGACAAGTACGGAACAAAGAATTATTGGATATACAGCTAGCTTCTTTGCAATACGCCATATATTAATTACACTTGATTTTAGTAAAAGGCCGAGAAAGGTACACCATACATTTTTTTGCCTGAGAAAAAAAAATACACTATATATTTTTTCAAACTCTCAATTAAGTGAGTTTTCCTGTGACTATTCAACCCTTGGATTTAATTACCAATAAGAATGAAAACCCTAAAATTAAGTCGAAAGCAAAAAATTCTCTTTACACCCAACCTTTCTCGATCGCTAGCTTGCTACTTATGACCGCCTGCCTCTTTCAACTTCCATTCGCCCCTTAACTAAGCTACCCTCTCCCTCCCCTAACGCCTCCACCCACCGCCAGTGGCGAAGCCACCATGAGCCTATTTTGCCACCGTGAGCTTAGCAGAGGCAAGTGCTCCCACTAAATTTCTTGTTTATTTTTTATTTTATAGTTGTACAAATCTTAACTTGTCTAAATAATCAACATTATTTTCAAACTCCTTTCACATTCTCCAACAAGGCAGTTATACTGAAGGTTTGTCTAATCGTTGACTTCAGAATTTCGAAGACTAATCAATAATAGGTTGGGAGTATTTAAAAACAAGCCGGATAACTTGGCTATAAAAAAAAAAAAAAAGAAGAGAGGCAGCTATACTGTCTGCAACTGCTTTTATTGAGTGGACATTTCTATTACCAAATTTTTCAAGAATTAATGGAGAAATTAGATATTTAATCTATAAATGAACGATAGAATAATTACTTACATACATAGAGAGATATTGTATAATTAATAGCATGGATAAAGCTTTCAAAACATAAAAACGCAACGTAGTTTATTGTAAAAATTGACATCAGCAACTTCGTTAATAAATATGTTTTCGGTAAATAATTTTTTTAATTATTTATTCAGTTTTTTTTTTTTACTAGTTTTATTGAGATTGTGTTTTATTGTCACCTCGAATTACGCAATATCTTAATTACGCCACTGCTCACCGCATAATTACCGAGACTCATGCACTTCGTTACTTAGATTTGTAAATCACACCAACCACAGGGATCTTTTCATTGTTTTATTTGAATTTTTTATGAATGTTAAATTACATAATCATCCCCACTTACGTAACATCCTGGCTATATATGTCACTGCTCACCAAATAATTACGTAGAACTTATTTGGACTCTAGTAATTATTGGATTATTTTTTATTTTTATTTAAATATTTTTTGTAATTTTTTATTTTGTATTATTTTTTTATATTTATTAGTTCGTTTCGATAAGAGAATTGGTAAAAATATAAAATTATGTTCAAAAACTAACAAATTTTAAAAAAGACAAAAATAAGTCCAAAATAACGTCTTTTTAGGGTTATTTTTCGTACTTAGTGAATTTGTTTTAGTTTTTCAATTTTTTTATACTTTTTAATTTTTTTTTATCTAGACAAACCAATAAACCATAAAAAGTAACGCAAAATAATAAATAAATAAATTTTTTGAAATAGAAATAAAAAATAATTAATTTTCATAAGTTAAGCCAAATATTTAGATTATTATTTTTTGGGAACTTATTTTATGGTCTTATCTATAAGTGTTTGTTAGTTTTTCATTCTATGCACTTTTGGACATTATATTTTTGTACCATTTTTAAAAAAAATACCCAACGTACCCTGATTTTCAAATTGAGCAACTTCAGTACTAATTCCTAAAAAAACGGACACACTTATTGCATTCCATATCAGTTCGTCCCTCCTATTGAATACCAAATTTATCATGTTTTGCCTTCTTAAATGGGTTTTTCTTAAACTGTCAAGTTTCTTTCTATGGCATTCGATTTTGAGATTCCAAATAAATTTACCTGTTTGGTTACTATATATCATGGTAAAGTTGAAGATGATAGTAAATTTCTACAATTCTAAATTTTTTTAATCTTTAACTATGGTCAATTTGCAGATCATAGTAAATTTCACGTTCGATAAACAAATATCATGGTAAATTTCACACGATGGTTAGTTTATGATAATTTTACCATATTATGATAAAGAATGATGATTTACAGACTATGGTAAATTTCTGCAATTCCAAATTTTTTTTTGTTCTTTTGCGATCATCAAGATTCAAAAGTGCAGATCATGGTAAAATTCACACAATTAAAATGGATACTACAAAAATAAGAACGATAATCAAACACTCTTCACTCACCGAGTAATCCAAACAATCTTCGAAAAAATATTCTAGGTTTGACTATGAAATCTTCCTCCTAACCTGCAACACTCGATTTTCGGTGAAAAAAAACATAAAAGTGGCGGGTCTATGTGATACATAATGAGTAATATAATAACAGAATATTTATGTGATTTCGTGTAAAAAATTTCAAAAATAGGATCAACCAGTGAATCACTAATATTCCGATGATTTAATCTCAAGATTCCAAAAAAATCTATAGCATCAAAACTTACCATTAGCAAAACACCATTCTGGTAATTTAAGATTTTAGCCAACATTCTCAATATTCAGTGAAAAATAATTACCTATGTGATTTCATATTTGAAGTCTAATTTAGTGCTGCGATTTTAAACTTATCAAATCAGAAATTATATGTTCTGAGTTAAAAAATGATAAGATAGTAAATTAATATTTAAAAGTAATAACAAAAATGTCAAAATATACAAAAATATGATGAAAATATAACTTCAAAAAATAAATAAGATAAAAACCTACACTGTAAAAATTAATAGACCCTGATTTAAATTACTATTATTTTTTCGGGTCAATTACAGCAACCACATAGATCTCTTCATTGTTTATTTTGATTTTATGTACGGAGGTTTATCTATCGATGCTCATCCTCATTGTTCACCACATAATTAAATTTTTTTTCCAGTTTCAGGAATTCAGAAATTTGTCAGTATTAAAGTGACAATAATCTAAAACTGATCAGATACCTCAATTATGAAAGAAAAATATTTTTTTGAGGTAGAATTTATTGTCAGCTCTGCTCTACTAATACAACATTATAATTATATCACTACTCACCGCATAATTATGTGAACAACTCATGCACTTAGTTATTATTCTTTTAGGTGAATAACACTGACAATCTCAAGCATCTCTTATATATGTTTATGTATTTTTTCCTCGGTTCTCTTAATTGTTTATTGTGTTTTTTTGTTATTGAGATTATATGTTTCATAGTCCACACCCTTTCCATTCTCTTCCATTTTCTTATGCCACTATGAACCAACCCACTAATGTTGGACCCTCAAAATCCTGCTGTGTACATAAAATGGGGTGTATTACACGTCAAAATAATACTTTTAGTGTGTAATATATGCACATCAAGATCTCCGTATTCCACTATGTCACATAGGATTGGATACGGAAAAGCTATAATACAGTTATCTATAGTGCACGTGTAGTGCGGATAAAATGACATAGTTTTGTCCGTTTTGTCCTTGAAACTATATCGTTTTAACTTATCATGCGAATTGTTATCAAAGTACATAAAATTAAAACGATATAATTTTAAGGACAAATTTAATAAAATTATATCATTTTATCCACATTATGCGTGTACTACAAAAAACTATGGGACAGCTTCCCGGGCAACCGGAATATAAACTTAAACCAACTCACCTCATTGTATCTCCTCAACGGGGATAGCACCCTGATCTGGTACACGAAATCCACAGAACGATTCCCACCAAATGAGCAAGCCCGTAACCTGCGCGTATCCGTCCGATTATAGCTCGTAACAACATAGTCCCCGCTAGTGATTTCCTCCACAGAATCAAAGAAGAAAACACGCGGATTCAGACACGGGTCCCGAGACGGAATTCGGGTGTTAAACATGTACGGCGGCCTCGCCGCCTTACTCCACGGCCAAAACGTCTCGAGGGGTCTCTGTAAAATGCTCGGAGGTTGAATGCCGTCGTAAATGTGGGCGGAGTAGCCCCATGAAATTGAGAAAGTCAAGTTTTTTTGCTTTGAGTAGCAGATGGTTTGTTGGAGGAGCCGGGATGAGTCGGCGGTGGCGGCTTTCATGAGGTGGATGAGAGAGTGGTAGCGGTCGGCGGAGGGGAAGATTGGGTTGACGGCGTCGAGGTGGTGGAGGGAGAGGAGAGGGGATTGTGGGTGGGATGATAGGAAACCGGAAATATCGTTGTGTAGATCAATCTGCAGTACAACGCAAGTGAGAATGCTAAATCTGAAATTTGAGGTAATTATTCATACGTGCGGAAGTACAATGATTCTACTTCCCTCTCTCCTACACATATTCGAGCAAAAAATCTAGGGACACACCAGCCTTGTCACACCTTGGCACACCACAAATCAAAACGGCGTCGTTTTGGCCAAACCGTCGTTAAGACCCCAATCTTCCTCTCTCTCTCTCTGTGCAATGGCTGCTTCTTCTTCACTG